>JABMBV010023527.1:0-16217 GCA_018906735.1 Mesochorus sp. PSUC_FEM 10030011
TGCTTTCCCTATATATATATATATATGTATAGGAACGCGATACATTAATGTTGAACTTGGATAAAGAGTTTTGTGTCGAGGGCGCATTTTTCAACGAAAAAACATGACGTCTTTACACACATCGTTAGTCATTGAATTTATCAGATGTTTTTTGCGTTCGTTCGCGCTATATGCCGATCATAAATATAAAAATGGGAATTTATATGTGTATTCGTGAAGTTCCACATGAAAAAAGTGGCTCATGTTCAATAGCATGAAAAATATTAAATTTTTTGAACTATTTTGATTCTTGTTTATCGTCTATTTTAGTTTATGAATAAATTTAGTTTAATGTATATTTCCGGAAACTGATGCTCAAAATGGCACCGGAGTGATTAGAAACGATCCCGATGGGAGCCAAGACACTGTGCAAACAAACTAACAAAGGTCGGAATAAAACGATCGACAAACCCTGTTTTTAGAGAACTCGTTATTTTAAGAACAGTCGACGCGCGCTCCATATTTTCTTCGGAGTGTTGAAGCTTTCGTAGATTAATTGGTCTATAAGTTTTTGTCCCCTTTGTTTATTTTTTCATTCTACAAAGCTCCTATCCTTTTATCCGCGGTATAATGATCACTACTGTGTAGAAGTTTTTTTATAGTTCAAGCATTGTCGTAACTTCAGTACTTACATTTTAAAATACCATGTCCATCGAATTCAGATATGGAAAGAGATTGCTTACCTGTAACAGAAAATAATATATACATTAAAGAATTATTTTCAAAAATAAAATGAAAATCATGAAATATTTAGTAATTAATCATTAACTTTGTCTTTAATAACATTGGGGAATTTCCCATTTATCGAAGGATAACTAAAAGTAAGAATGTAGACAAAGTACGAAGTATAATGGCGTTGATCAATTGTTTCTGTCCTAATAAAAATAGCTACATTGGAGAAAAAAAGGTTATATATATATATAAGCAGTAGATATACAAGTCGTGGTTGAGACGATCTCCACGAAGGTTTCAACACAAAGTCGTTTAAAAATAATTTATAGTAAGCCGTGGTGGAAGTAAAAGAAACGAAGAGTGGATGAAGAGATGGTCGTTTGTCTTCATACAACCGTTAGCCGGATCCCTAAAGAGATGAATATACTTTTATTTTTATTTTTACACTAGAGTCGAATATCGCAAAATGTGAGACAGTGAGACGAGAAGATGGAGAATGGAGAGTGAGAGAGGACGAAGCCTTTTAGCGCGGAATGTCACTTGACGTGCCGCGACACAAGTCACTTGGCATAAGTACAAACTCCATTCTCACTCTAATAGCAAGCTACCCCGGTTCGTGGGCGACTAATCTCACATTCTACCGTTAAATAATTCGAGAGAAAATCGAATCGCATAACGTAGTTTCGAAAGAAATGAAAGAATTTTATTGACAAACTGAAAAATATACTTTTAGCTCGAAGGCTCCATAGATTCTGTAGATCTTTCCGTTATTTGTGCATGAAAAATGTAGAGGGGAGAAACGACGTGAGGGGGGACTCGAGTCATTATTTTTGGTTGGTTGGAGTTATGAAAATTGATGTCACCCGGAGTAACATAGACGGGGGAAAATTTGTGGGTTAGCTTGTTTGCAGAACACTCAAAATTTGACTTCAACGAGCTAAAAATATATACACCCGTTTTTCGAAAGGGCGTCCATGATCATGTCACGCATATACGCAACAGCTACTACCTAAGGCACGTAAAATAGAATATAGGAGTAAAAAGGTCCGTATATATGTACACAGCTGAGGAAACCCTTTCAAAACAAGCGTTCGAACGGTTTTATACTAAAATGTTAAGCCTGCATTAAGAAAGAAAAAAAAAAAGAAACAGTGAAATTCACTCGGTGGAAACTTTAAATGCATTTGAAAATCGGACTTGGGAGCTTAGCAGCAGTAGTTTAGCGGACTAAATGCAATGGTAATGTAAACAAGCGTAATACGCTATTCCAAATAACGCTGTTGGACTATCCGGTTAATGTTATAGAAACAGATTAAAAAGATCCCACTGTAATATTCATTCCATACATAATGATAAGGGCTGGTCCTGTTTTACATAGTAATCCAGCACCTTGTAAGCAAGCGAGCGATAATAAAAAAAAATTGCAGAATCATTAAACCAGATAAAAGGATCAAATGAAGAGTCGCGAGTATCGTTGAAAAAGAACATTGAAAAAAAGAATTTCTTTTTCATTTATTTTGATCGTTTCTTTTCTACTATTGTTTGATATCATATCTCTCCAACACAAGTTAAAAAAAGCTATACAAAAATTAAAAAATAATATTATTAACGATTACTGATATTCTAATCTATAATAATTATTCTAATAATTGTATTTATAAAATAACTTCCATTATATATTTTAAATTGAGCAATTAATATTTGCTTTTGTTCTGAAAAGAAAAACTTTATAGTTTCTTGATGTTAAAAGATTAGAATTACAACAATTATTTCAACATCATCAGTATAATCCTGAACCCTTTCATTCGTTTCAGACTAAATATTCATATACATCAGAAAATTTCGAAAAGATTTTTCAAAGTTTGAATATTTTTGTTATTATTTCTGTTTGCTGTATAATAAGAGTGCGCGGCCAGTCTCTTTTAATAACTTGGCGTCGAGACGCTGCTGCGTCTCTTGTTACGTGATATTTTAAATTGTAAAAAAAAATTTATGTATTTTCGGCGAATTCATTAGTGTAATGTTCTCTTACTATCCTTGCAATATATTTTTAATGGAATTTAATAAAAAGCCATATAAAGAGACATAAATGAATGACAGAACGAGATAATCTCGAGTTTCTCTGAAAGCTGTGTAGATTCCAGAGTATATATTAATTCGTTTTGAAATTATCTATTTCATAAATCCAAAGTGACATAGGCAGCCATGTTCACAACGATGCACAGGGTTCGAGCAAAATAAGTGGTTTTTCTGCAGTCAAGAATACTCGTGTTCATATATATGAAACGGGTAATTAGTGCGTCTTCGTTAACGGTTTTCTGTGCGATTCTCTTTTAGAATGAAAAGGAGAACGTTGTGCGTTCAGCTTTACTGCGGCGAATTCAATCTCGTTGCTTTCGGCTCATCTTCCTCTTAGTCACGGTATATATCCGCCGAGGCGTTTATTTTGGTGGCAAGAATCCTCAGAGAAAAGTGAATATGTTGAGTTTGAGAGAAATGCTTTTGGGTTGCTTGTGGAGTATAGCGCGTAAGACGAGCTGAACCTACAAAGGCCCATTCATAGGTCAGGTCTCATCTCCCGTAACCGCATTCTCTATGTCTCAGCCATCGCAGCTTGGTATATTAGATGTAAGGAATAAGAAGAAAAAAAAAAAAGAAATCAGTAGAAGCCAGATAGAAGTCGAGTTTGTCTCCATCTCTGTATAGTCGACGAGGCTCACAGTTCAGAGATGTGAAGATGGTCTCTGTGTCCGCGGAGGACAGATGGGAGCAGCTATGGTTGTCACTCACCCACGTCAAAGGATCGTTCCCCTTGCATTTACTTTAACCACGTTCCGTGTCTTACTACCTCGTCTGTTCGAGCGACAACCAGGAAGATTGGTAGTGGCGGAAGATGCGAGAACAATCATCTAATCATCACTACTACCTGCTATGACTTCAATAACTTCAATTTTAATGTGTGAATTAAAAAAACACTGCATCGTATTTTTAAATAAAAGAAGATATTGTTGTACGCAGTGAGTCTTGTGGTTTCATAAGATTCGAAAACTTTTTATACGTCAGAACCACAACCGGCAAGAGTTTATGTAAGTCTATTGATGAATTATATTTTTTTCTTTCTTATTGTATTATACGGAACGTTCCACGTAAAGTTACTTTGGAAAATCATTTCATTCAGCAAGACAGCACTTAGTGAAAGCTTTATCTCGATAATTGAAACTCGAACATTGTAATCCGGAAATATCTGTCGACCTTAATTATCAATGCAACGAAATACGTAAATGCTTGGGTAAAACAGAGAGCTATGTGCAAATTATATCTATATATTCCCGAATAGCTCGTCTGCGGTCTTCTCGCTTCGATGGACCTGCGCGCCAGTTCTCTTTATATGTCCTTGGGGACCTTCGATTTAAAAGGGCCTGACACGCGCGAGCGGCCGGGCGTCTACCACGTTTTCCCCGGGGATGATCTCATCCGCTCTGCTATCACCCGTACCAGCCGCAGCATCACCCTTCGAGACTCGTTTCATTCAATTTACTGTTGTCACTTTAAATTCTGTTCTCCCGGAGCGAAACAGATGAGCAGAGTTATATAATCCATACTCGAAAAAAAAAAAATTGGTGATTGTCTACATGGAAGCTATTTCAGTAGATAATACATCGTAAACGCGTTTGTAATTGATAAGCGTATGGAAATTGTAAAGTGTCAGTAAAAAATCGAATGCGATTGAGCAAAGCTTCAGTCGCAGCTGTTGTGTACAATTTTGTTTTTTTTCTTCTTCATCTTAAAATGACAGAAAGAGGCGAAGACGAATGAGAAAGTAATGTCAGGATGATACTGTCGATATCGCAATTTAATAATCTCTCGATTTTCTGATCGATTAACTCCTGTCTCGCGAACCCTCTGCGCCTTTCACCCCCCCGATATTCTCACACCCTTTATTGCGTAAAGGGTGTAAAGAAAAGAATATAGGAAAAAAAAAGAAAATGAAAAGCATGGGTAGGCAACAGTTTAATATAGGGCGCGCCGCATTTCGAGTCAAGGGAAGAAAGGCCTGAAGCAGGGTGGTGAAGATTGCGGAAGGGTCCGTATGTTTCAACTGCTCCTGTTCTTGCTCAAAGAGGAAGTGGAAGAAGGAGTTCTGTTTCATGTATTAGTAGTAAGTGAATAAAAAAAAGGGTGTATACGTTCCGTCGAGATGGAAGCATAAGTGGTACTGAACCTACAAAAGAAATCTCGCGACAATCTTATCAACTATTGTTTGTAGAATTCCAGCATAAAATAGTCGCTGGCCATCAGTTTTGAAAATTGACAGGACAGATTACATAACGAAAAATTAATTCGATAACCGATTAATCATCGATTCGAGAATCGCACGACAACAATGGTTGGATTGCAGCCGAGCAATTTTAGTTTGCTACTGCCAGGACTACGGCAATTCAATCACTAAACTAGATACGGTAAAATAGAATTAAAAAATAAAAAAAAAAAAACGTCGCTCGTATTCGCTGGGTCTAGACAGAGGTAGACGAGATTGAGTGAACGAAGGCTCGATTGACGTGGCAGAGAATCGATGTTTGCCTGGTAGAGTCGTGGTTTTGATAGAGCACACGTGTCAATTAGTCGGTGAAATGAGAAAAAAAGAAAATGGCGGCTATAGCATCTTTCACGTTGTACTGTGTCTCGCACGTGTCGGGATCATTGACCGCGCACACTAAAACCCGGGAATAATAAAATAAAACAAAAAAAAACGTCTGTGCGACGGCGATTTTTTTTTTCAATCTCTTACATTCCCTTTTATATTCTCAGCATTTCACAACCCGGATTTATCACATGACCACCCTCTATGTAATCTCACTCTCGAGCTATGCACTCTCTCCATTCTCGCTCTATTAATTTCTCGTATATCTCGAGACTCATTCGGGCTCCTTCTTCCTATCATGGCAAATCACGTAGTTCTCGCCCTTGTTAACTCTACGTCTAAATTGCACTGGTACGTGCGTTTACGCATAGTATATGCACATACATGCTGTATATATACTTCGTTGTATATGTGGATGAAGTACGCGTAGGGTCGGCAAGGAGCAAAGTATTTCGATGGAAAAAGTATATACACCGACAATGGAGATCGGGGGCGCGGGTGGCACTGACGATGAAACGAGGAAGGGGGTGCGAAAAAAAATGAAAGAGAAGTAGGTGGGGCTCGAGTGCTCCGGGTGCACGATTTCGTTGCTGCTGGTGCGACAGATGTGAAGGCACCACGTGCTGCCGATTCGTACCGCATGCACAATATGCGCCAAAGAGCGTGGAAAATACGAAACGCTTTCTAATTGAGTAGTCAGTAATTCTGGGTTGATCCATATAGAGGTGCATTTATATATTTCATTTTTCAGCCAGATTATAACGTTGTTCCAAATCGAACAGTAGCTTCAGTACATCATGAGATCTTGATGTTATTTTCCGGGTTAATTGAATGATTATAAAAATCACTGGACTCGAACTTTAGGATAAAAAACAAATAGTGTGCGATTGTGAGATTGCATTGATATCTAAATTCCGCGGATTGAATCAATCGCTAATGTCCATATGATTGGCACATAAAAAAGAGCTTAATTCAATACAATTGAAGATGAATTTAATGCGAAAATTATAAATTGAATTATTTGAGATACAAAGAGCATGAACATCGTTACTTCTGGAATAAAAACAATATATCTCGACGTTGACAAAGATTAAGCTGCCAGCGGGCTCTATTACACCAATTTAAGCCTTATTTGCTCCAATTTATCTTTATATTCATCAAGCGAGCAAGTTCAGTCGCGGTGCGTGCCGAATGTTAAATTGAACGGTCTTAATTGCGGCCGACAAACAGAATATTATTTACATTTATTTACCAACAGTCTCCACGTTTCTGGGGTTTTAACTGTTATAATTTGAAATATTTTGTGTTTATTTGCTGTTCAACGATTTCTGCTCTGTTTATTACTGTACATGAAATACAAGAATTATGAAGAAGAGATTAATAACGGGGAAAGACGACGCTGATAGCCGGAAGGAAAAAGGGCTGCGCTGCGATAGCGCTTGCGAAATCTGCGATGTGAAGGCATCAAGGGAATATGCGGAGACTCTCGTATCCGCAAGACAGAGAAACGAGGGTGAATCAATCTTCTGTAATCGGATGAAAGCATCTGGGATGTTCGTATAGCGCAGACAGTGAAGGGAAGATCCAATTGTCAAAATCAAAATCCTAAATTCAAATATCGCACTCGAAGTAATCACGCCAACTCGTCACGCGCGCACGCGCGATTCGTGGTCTGACGTTGCGTATCGCGAGTGTGTGCGTGTATAGGTGAATATGGATGAATGTGTGAGGTTGCTAAAGTAAAAGAGCGAGAGGGATAGAGAGGGAGAATATGAAGGGTTCTCCGGTTGGGTAAAGGGCCTCAGGGCACAATGGCCTCTCGCCCCAGCTGCGGGTCGGTTAGTCGACCCTTTGCGACCCTACCGAAATTATTCTAATGATGGGCAAGGCGCATATAGCGGGTACACTGTATATGGGTATAGTCCGTTGATGTTTCTATACTGATGCCATTCGATATAAGCCGCTGTAGAACGCTTCGAGACGAGATGTCTGATGGCAAGAGCGTCTTGTTCCTATCCTTCCACGGCTTGTGGAAGAGTTTTTCTCCTCGTAAACTTGACAATTTGCTCGATCTTGCTCCCTCTATATACACCCTTACATCTTCATCATTGAAAGTGTCACGCTTCCGTGGATAAACATTAATTGGAGCCAAGATTCAAATATATTTTGAATTTCATTACTGATTTTTCTTTTCCCTCAAATTCTCGTTGTATATGCAATATTATGAAATGACATGGTATCAATGCGTATGAATAGAAATTATGTCGACATTCTCGCTCGAATGTAAATGCGCGTTCACGATTAAACTACAAATTTTTATTTTTATTCAACATTTCAATGAGTTGAAACACACTTTGACATGGCATTTTGAAACAAACGTTCTGTGAGGGGTTCATTGAGTTTGACAATCATGAAAGTGTACAACGATAACCAAGCGTCCAACCGTATAAATTCATTTTCAAGAGTTTCTTTCGATGTGATAGTTATATCGAACGAAACAAATGAAGCGCGTGACCCCTGACCTCATTTGCCTATCCGCATTCGGAAAATAATAAATATAACTCTAAACGTTCTCGTCAATTGTTGTATATATGTACGAATAAATTCATGATCGAACGTGGGGCCCAGTATAAATTCGCGCTGGAGCGCAATATTTACACGAGCAATTGGACGGTGAGGGTGGTTCGTATTCCCGCGTTTACGTGTTGTTGGCCTAATGACGAAGCAATAGAAACGAGAGGGAGAAAAAGAGAGTAACGGCGAGGTTATACCACCGTCAGGCTTCGCCATTCTCTGCTACCCTATTGATTTTTTCGAAGGGTTATTATTAAAAATCCATTTGTGGCCGAATGTAACAATTCGTTATTTCCTGCCGTTTTATACCCTTGGGGGTTGTCGTTTCACAGGCGTATGAGAGGAATCGAGTTTTTCAAATGGAACGTTGCCAAAAAGCTGGAGAGCACATAACCTCTCTCTCTCCCTCTTTCTCCTCATTGTACATGGACAAATCTGGAAAGGATTCATCCACTCGCTGCTCTGCAGTTAGTGAAACAGAGTATTATCCACTTTCATGACAATAATAAACTGGCACGAAGTATAGAGATATACGTAATATTTTACAAAACTTTATCACGATGCGTTTTGTATATGCAGAAACGTAAATATATATAGTTATACATAAAATGAGAGTTACAGTAAAGGGGCATCGCGATTAAAGAATTTATGACCTGGCATGGGAAGCTTTGCCGGGGCGTTGACCTTCTCTCTTCTCGCACCTCCGTCGCGCTCGGTTGCATAAAAAACGTATCACTTCGCCACGGGCCAAGATCTTCGGTGCCTTGGTAAGAAAGACTCGATGCAGCATCAGAAATCGCCTCTCTTTTCTCTCGCGAGTATACCAGCCTCTTCCTCCCAGTATACCAGTATACTCCCTCCCAGCTTCTTTTCTTTTCCCTTCTTTTTTTTCCTCTCTCTCTCTTTCTCTCTCTCTTACCTCGGTGAGAGCACAAGATATCACGATAAAGCGTTCCTGGCTCAAGATCGATTGTCGCTCGAGATTCTTCGCTACCGCCGATTTATTACGTACTCCACCCGCGATCTCTCTGTGATTCTGCAGCCCCCGAGGCCATCCGGTTCCCTCGTTGCAGAGGCTCCTTCTTCTCGTTCTCCACATTGCCTTAATTCTACGAAGCATACCGACGCTTTAAATCATCTTACGATCTCTCCGTGATCAGAAAGCGTATATACGTAGTCGCGTAAGATACTATATGTAGGATGTATATAGTCACTATACGGTTTGAAAAAAAAAGTCTAATATCAATTCGTTTGTATCTTCACCCCGGGACAAAATCATTCCGGATCACTTTGTTACTTGAATTTTGCATAAAATATTATGACCGTGTGGGTGCGTGAAACTGTGCATGAAGGAACGTATATTTCTTCTTCTAGACGCGGTATTATGTACTGTATTGTGTCTATGTATCACGATGTAAAAATTATTAGAGTCAAGTTTCTGTTCGAGGATACACGCATATACGTATATCTACACATATATACACGCGAGTCTATGAGGTAGAGTGCTCTATGAGAAGAGACAGCTAGTCGTAGTGGCATGAGAAATAGAATGAGACAACGATAGAGAACAGAGCGACCGCGCGACCACAAGCTACCGGTATCGCTCATCTCGGCGCCATATTTCATGTCCTATCTACACACTCGCGGGGCTACGCCTATATCGTGGCTCGGGGTCTCTCTCGTTCTTGTAGCTGCTGCGCTTTCGCCGTGGCTGCTGTTATAATGTCGCTATAGTTGGACGGTTAATACACAATAACAGCAGCTCTTGTATATATGTATATGTGTGTGTGTGTGTTTGTATGGAGAACGCGCGTTATAGCTCTCCGTCTCGCGCAAGAGTTGCCCCTGGAGCCACCAAGAGAAGGTGGCCATTGTGTATCGTCTCATCCAGATGACTCCTCGATCCGGCAGGAATGTGACCAGTGCTCAGGACCCGCCCCGACGTTAGTCTATACCATACCTTCCTTGTGCATGTCCCTCGAGGTCCGTCGCTGAGGAGGATATATCTGAACGACAAAAATCGGAAAGTTCTCCCTGCGCCGGAGGGTAAACTAGACTCTCTGGAACTTAGTAGTTACGGCGGACCAGCCCAGGTGCGACCGGAGCCAACAGAGAGATATCGCCTCGTGCCTCGTGGAACTAAACCTGCTTGGACCTTACCCGCGGAACTCAATGTGAACTCCTCTATTCCTCATACCGCTATATGTCTATTCGATTTTCAATGCGATACATTCCCCGGGCGATTTATGATTCTCAACTGGAACGCGCGCGATTCAACTTTATATCCACCTTCGGATATGCTCCATTGTCCATTATTATTCATGCTCGATAATTCTTGGATCCGTGACCGAAGGATTCTTCGAGATGACAATGAGGTCGAGAGATTTGGACTTTGAGGAAATGGTGCTTGAAACATGAGGGTCTTGTCCGTTTTTTTTTCTTGTTTCAATATTCTTATAGTGAACCTTGCTAAAGATTCTACAATCGATGGTTTTATTTTGCAATCTTGAACACTCGAAGTTAATTGAATCGTGGAAAACCTAGGCCTTTGTAATTCAGAGTCATCTATCGTATGCTTGAACGTTAGTGCCGCTTTTATATTCTTTTCCGTTATTTTATCGTTTCGCTCTCGTCATGCCTGGTAAAATTCTTTATTTTATTCGCACGCTCTTCGGCTTGGGATGAGTAGAGAGGTGGAAGGTCATCAGCCTAAGCGAAGAAACCTAAACCCCTTTCTGCCGCAGAGTCATGATTATTAATATTCGAGAATTATAATAATTAGCCTTTAAGATTCAATCCAAAGCTGTAATTATATAAAGGGCTCGAGCGAGCTCTGACATGCGATAGTCACAGCGGTCGAAACAAGGCTTTTAGTCCGAGAACGCCACGATTATACTTCGCCTCATCTGATCTCAAGGCAAGTTCGAGATACACATCGGATCTTCAAGAGGCTCCGAGGCTGGAAGTGATCGGCTGTGTTCTCGCTTGAAGGGCATGTATCTTCCGGATCGTCAAACGCACCGTCGATACGAGACCGCTTGCTATCGATTACAAGCCTGCGGGTCCATAGAACATTGCTTTGATGAGGTTGGCAGCGAAATATAGCTCCACGGCTATGCACAGATTTGAACGTCTCCACGGCTTCACCCTGACTGCTACGAGTATTATACGGAGAATAAGCATCAATTATCGCGGCATCTCTATTAAGCGCGGGAGCTCTCTTCAGATGCGTAGATAAAGAGTTTTCGACGCTGATGAAGAAGCCGCAACCAAGAAAAAGAGGCGAAAGAGAGAGAGAGAGAGGAAGAAAGAAAAAGAGAGGCAACCACCAAGATGCTTATGTACAAAGAAAACTCAACGAATCACCCTGCCTCTTATTCTTCATTCTCTCTTTCTCTTCACTCTTCTTCTTTTTATATACCAGCTAATGAAGGCGAGACCAGCACGATGAGGAGAAAGCTCGGAGAGATCTTTGCTGATTTCCTTGTACAGTGTACACCGCACTGCATAAAGTTCGACAATGGAAGATTGAATCATTTGAGAATATATTCTCGAGGTTCTTTTCTTATACCCTTGTATCGTTGGTTCACGAAAAGGGATAATAATAAGAAGAAAAAAAAGGCAAAGCAAGTCTTGTCTCATCGAAAAATCTTTGGTTTCATCGACGGCGAGTTCATATTATTTGTCTTTTCTTCTTGCAATGATATTACATTTTGCTAATGCCAGAAGTGCTCGAAGCAAACTCTCAAGTGTTTTCTAGCAGGAATATACTTTTTTTTTCGCAAACTGTTGCATATAAATTTACAGATGCTGTTTAAAAGAATGCTTTCAAAGACTCGAGCAGTTATTAAAAATGATTAATAAGTTTTATTCTTTGATCAGAAAAATAATAAAAGCTGGCACTTTTTATTATATTCTGTTGCGTATCTTGCCTCCTCATTTTTCCGATAAAATGGAAATTACGAATTAACTTTGTTTGGATTTGTTTGTTTGAAGTGAAACACAGCTTATGGTAAAACAATCAGAACTTAAACGAGACGTAGAAAAGTTCATCTGCCTTATAGATTGATCCCCCTTCCCCCTCCCAATAATGCTTGGTACAACCGTATCGTTGTATGGGTGCTATCTTCCGGTTCTACTATTTTTCGTTTCGTCCCGTGTTCCACGTTGCACTTTAATAGCGAGAAAACAAGCGAAAGAAAGATAAACCCTCCTCCCTCCCCCCAAGAGAGTTTCGTGTGCCACGCGAAGGGCCTCTACTTATTCTCGAGGGCTCGTAAAAATCTCTCCTTCTCGCAACTCGAACTACCTTGCTGAGGGTAGTAGCAGTGAGCTAAAGCCACAAATTCTCGAGTACAACTCAATACGGCGAGCCTTGTCTTGGTTTTTTTTTCCCCTCATAAAATTTGCAAACACGTTTTACCTAGCACGCCGAACCAACAGTTTCAAGAATTGACGCGTTGCTTGTCAGCATTTTTTTGCCATAACTCACGAAACTTTTCTACCGCATTCTAATAATTTTTTCAAATAAAAAAAAATGAATCATTCGAATATGAATAAATATAAAACCAAGAAAAAACTTATGAATAAATAAATATTTAAATCAAATATAAAAAAAAATCATTTACATAATTAATAAATTTGTAATAAATTTCAATCAATTTCTGTTTCATCGATTTATTCATAAAAAAGAAACAAACTTGGTAAGTGAGAAAAATGGCAACTTTTGGCGCGTATTACAGTGGGCAGTAAAGCAGTCAGCAGTCTGTTTTGAATTCACGAGTGCGGCGTAATTCATTTATCCGGGTAGAGAGTACTGAAAGTAACGATAAAAAGAAATAATAAGACGAACAGTGAGGAGAGAGAATATCATAGCAGCAGTTGAAGGACATTCGACTTTTATGTGAGTCTCGCCGCAGCACGCTGTGTAATTTTGATTTCACCTGTTCTCGGCTTCATCAAACTTTTTTGTCATGCCTTTTTTTCTTAGTTTCATCCCCTCATCTTCGGTTTTTTTCCGCTTGACGCTTCCCTTCTTTCAGTCTCTCTCGCTCCCTCTTTGTTTCTACATAAAAATCTGGCAATCATTATAAAAAGCGATCACGTACGACTTCCTGACGCATGGTTAGTTTCCCACGCACTCACCGGGATACGCGAAGGAGGATTGAGTCTCTCATTGAGATACATGCACACACGTTTGAGTATGTAACATACGACGGTAAATGAAACGAAAAAGAAGTGCCTCCAGGCTCTTTATAAAAAAAAATGACCTATTGTAGCTTGCTCGTAAAACTGGAGCGTGATGTTGAAGAGTTGAAGAGAAAAGAAAAAAAAACCCTCGATTGTCGATAATATCGACCTGTCAATCAGGTATATCTCACCACAAACCAACAGTGAAGAATGAAGAGAAGAAAAATAAATGAATATCCGTTTGACTTGTTCCTCTGTGTGTGTGTGTGTGTGTGTGTGTGTGTGGATGATATAAAATAAATATGTATGTATGCCTCGTTGAAATAAAAAATAAATCAGAAAGAAAGGCTGCGGAGATAAAGGGTTCCGAATGATTTTCATCGACATTTCGTGTTAGAAAGAATGATGCAGTGGAATTTTTTTTTTTTCAACCACAGAGATTGCGTACCGAGAGATCGAGAGATATATATCGAGATGAAAAGATTCGTAGAAAGAGATAACTTTGCCGAATTAAAGTCCCCTTTCATGCTTTCTCTTCATTAGAAATTCGGTCCATCGCAGTGATCACGTTCTGCAGCACACCTTTTTTATTTTCAATTTTTATTTTTATTTTCAAACTCAGCAAACCCCATTTGGATCTGTATACTTCAGTTATGATAAGGAATAATTAGGTTAAAAAAAAAGTTGTATGGCCGCGGGATTGTTGACTATGTCGGACAACCGTTGAACAGTGAAAATGCAGCCAGAAACAAGACATTGTTTCAGAGCTCCTCTCGGGCAGCGGGTATGGCAGCGCGATTTAGGAGCAACTTATTAGTTGATGGATACCCCGCGGCGTCCACAGGAGCTCGGGATAGCTCACCTAGGTGGAAAACGGCGAACAGAGAGACCGAGAAGCCGCGAAAACCCAGAGGTTGGTTAGTTAGGGGAGGTTGGTTATCCTCGATGTTAGCTTTTCCTCTGGCTTTTGCTCCAGTCGGTCGTATACTCTCTCCAATTATAATACATATAGATATAAGCACATCCCTATTTTGGTGAGCATGCACGCCAGTAGCAGCAGCAGCAGCAGCAGCACACAGCACACACGTTATTAGCTAATGGAGGGAAAATCCACTATGCGTGATGGAGCGAGGCGCGAACAGAGCGGTTTCACCGAAATTGTGAAATTATAAGGGGCGCGCTATGTGGCTCGTTGCTTTACAGCTTTTCTTCATCTCACGCCCTTCTCTCATTTACGTTTATACACGGTACTCTGGGCTTTTTCTCTCGGTTTAGCAGTCACGATTCTCTCGATATTACTGTATATAGAAAAAAAAAACCAGATGTGTATTCACTGGGGCGCTGCGCCGTAGTTTCTACCTTCCTCCAATATATCGATCTCTTACCGAGCAATTGAGAAATATGCCGGGAGATACAATATAACATGGTAGACATTTATCGTATACTTTATAAAAGCTTACACGAAAGTAGACTGTAACTTTCCGTCAAATTGAATGACCTAATTGAGAAATCAACGAGTTTCTTGATTGACGCGATGTAAAATTCGATTTAATACCGATGTCGAGGAAACTTCGGGAATACGATGAATCGGCCAAGTTTGTTTATCGATCAAACATCCCGTTGAACAACTCAATCGTCGTAGCCGACTTTCATCTAAATGGGTCATCTTTTAAAGTAATATATATAAATATACATATCCAATGGGCGAGGTACACTCCTTTTATATGTTACTTTATAGTTTGCCTGGATGCTTCTGCTCGTCGTTCTCTCATCGTCGGCATGACCTATCCCAATGAAAACGCTAAATCATCGGTGCGGTAGATATTTATGTTGAACACGAGTATAAGATCTCCTTCGAGTAGCGATATGAGAATACGAAATGTGTGTGTGTGTGTGTGTGTTGTACAGTGCAGAGGCCAGCTCAATAAAGATGCATCATCATTTTTTACCTCCATTCGTCGGGCATTCGGATTTTATAAAAGAGATAACCTCTTCCAAAATGTATTTTATACGAAATTGATTATCCTTCTATTGTAACAAGATGATTCGATAAAAATGTATCCAAAGTGCGCCGGGTGGCTCAAGCTCCATACAATATTCGAATTGAATTCCGATTGCCCAATTTCTATTTAATAATGGCTGATAAAAAGAAAGGCCTGAACCTAATGAGAATTACGAGTATAGATATACGCTTGGGAGGTTGATGACCTCGGAAATGTGTGTTAAGATGAGAGAGATATGTGTACAGTCAAAGATTCTAGCATTGACAATGGTGAAGGCGTAAGCGAGCTGCCAAATCCGTTCGTGTTACTATCACCGCGTATATATATATACACAACATGAAGAGGAGAACGGGAAGAGAGTACAGAGCGCAGCACCACATGCCTTCTTAGCCTTCGGCAAAGGTATATCTTAGGTTACCGTGCGGCGTATGCTTCTCTCCTGCTTCGTAGCTCTTCTCCGCTCCCTCTCATTATATTATCTCTCACTCGTCGGTATATGTACCGCCGCTCGCGCTCGCAAGAGACGGGCGACTTACACCGGGGCGTATAATTCGAGTATTATGCCCGGCACTTGTCTCGCGAGACACGCGATATCTGCAGTTTGTGAAGTATATAGCGGATACATAGAGAAAGATATATATACATATATTGTATATAAAATATATCTCTCTTCCTCTCGCTCTTTGAGCCTGACGTTACCCACGACTTTGGCCGTGATGCCGGTGAGGTCTTAAAAGAGAGTCTTCATCGCCCGGGGGCACGTGCGGCGAAATAATCGTGTCTCGGTGCAAAATCATATTCCCAGAGAGTATCTCACACTCCCGTGTTTCGCCGGAGCGGTAATGATTGTAACCGTTTTTTTTTTTTTTTTTTTTTTTTCATCATGACCTCGCGGTGAATGCAAATTTAATATTCTCCGGTATCTGCGCACCTCCTCGTTTCGATTCACCAGCTGCTCTCGTACAATCGGCTAATCCGCATTCAAGTCAGTCGCGGTTTCACGACGAGGTCTTTCCCTCTCTTTCTCTCACATTATTTCTATGTATCTCTTGCTCTATCTCCCTCATTCGATGCATTGCTATATGTATATATATATA
>JABMBV010023638.1:0-16206 GCA_018906735.1 Mesochorus sp. PSUC_FEM 10030011
TTTATTAATTTATTCTTTATTAATTGATTTATTAATTGATTGATTGGTTTATTTATTTATTTATTTAATTATTCATTTGACCATTTTATTCGCAGGTAACGGATTTTATCTCTACACGAGAGAACAATACGAAAGTTCAAGCCAATGTAACAGTTCAGATGCAACCATTATTGTTGAAAACACAAGCGAACCAATAGACATCAATTATGAAAATATTCATGAACCTGTTACTCCGGTTGAAGTAATGATTTCATCCTTGTGGTATTGGTGGTGAGTTGATTTAGTTAATTAATAATATCTCAATGAAAATAAGAAATTGAATACTATTTAAGGTACTTCCATTTTTGTTTTTTTGTGATTTTTTTAAAATTTACTTTTAATACAAGTCATTGTTAATTCATTATTCTATTAATATTTCATTTTTTTTAATATTCGTCAATTTCTAGAATTTAAATAAAAACTAAGACGAAAGCTATTTATCAATGTTATTGGCATCCTTTTTTATATTTAATATTTGTGTTTTTTTTTCGTTGCAGGAAGGAAGTTGTGATAATTTCTGCTCTGACCTCTTTACTCTTCAATTACACGCTGACCCAACGCTTCCTAAATGATAGAACACCAGCCAAGGACGCAGCGTTTCCGGTACGTTGTTTAATTCTAACAATTTTTCTCTGGAAACGTCATCCACATATTTTTTGTTTAAATTATTATTTTTTTAAATTTCTAACCGTAATATCGAATTTTTCTTGTATTATTATAAAACGTAGACAAAAAAACGAGTTGGTTTTAATTTTTGTTACAGCCTGTTATAATCGAGACTCACGTTGAGATAAAAGCTCCGCCCGAGGTTAACGCCGACTCGGAAAATACATCGGAATTCACATCGCGCTATCGCACCGATTTCGAGCACATTGACTGTCTCGGTAAAGGTGGCTACGGCGTAGTTTTTGAGGCGAAAAATAATATAGACGATTGCAATTACGCCATCAAAAGAATATGTCTTCCGAACTGGTGAGTCAGACGATTATTTAATTATTTGTGAACATCGAGATTTTCCTTCACGAAGGTTTTCTTTCTCGAATAATAAATTAAAAGCCAAATTAGCAAATATCCATTAAAAATTACGTTAATTAATCTCGACAAAATTACGAATAATAATTTGTTTCAAATAATTTCACATCAAATATTAAATTTGTTAATATATAAGTTGACGTGATAACATTTTTTAATAGAAATAGAACGACGTAGCAAAAATTATGAAGACGAAGAAGTTATCGAAAGTTCCATCTGACAATGAACATAATTTTTCATTTCAGTCGAGATTCGCGTGATCGGGTGATGCGTGAGGTGAAGGCTCTGGCCAAGTTGGAGCATCAGAATATCGTAAGATATTTCAACGCTTGGTTGGAGTGTCCTCCAGCGGGTTGGCAAGAGAAGCAGGACGAGTTGTTTTTGCGCGATCATAGGTTGTCACCTTCTGAATTTCCATCGGAATATTCGCCGAGCATCGAGACAAAGCCGAACGCCTCGGTGTTTATAGACGTGTCGCACAGCAATCAATCATCGGTGGACAGCGCTTTGGAGGCACTGGAGTTGAACAATGAGAGTAAACGCGGTGACGATTCGTTTATAGTTTTCGAGGCATCGGGAACGGAGGACGAATCTGCGATAACCGAAGAAATAGACGATCTCGAGAACAACGACACTTCGACCGACGACTCGGAAGACTCAAGGTCGAACGGGGGTCGCGTCGACGATTTGGAAAATTTCGAATCGATCGTATTTCGCAATAGTACCGGAAACGATTCCGAGTCAATCGTATTTCGCAATAGTACCGGAAACGATTCCGAGTCAATCGTATTCCGCAACAGCATCGGAAAGGACAAAGAGAATATTGAGAAACGGAAGTCGTCGTTGTCGCTGAACTTGCGTAAAAAACCGGTGGTGAATGCCAAGAAATCAGCGAAAATGTTTTTGTACATACAAATGCAATTGTGCCAAAAATTGAGCCTCAGAGAGTGGCTCAAGTCGCAATCCAGAGACGTGACGCGCGTCGTTAACATATTTCAACAAATCGTCGAGGCCGTCGAGTACGTTCACCTCCAGGGCCTCATCCATCGTGATCTCAAGCCGTCAAACATATTTTTCGCCTTCGACGACAAAGTCAAGATCGGAGATTTTGGCCTGGTCACAGCCATGACCGAGGGCTACGACGACGTCAGAACTCCCGATCTCGATAAACAAACCACGAGAGGAGAAAAAAACGGTGTCCACACGGCCTGCGTTGGGACACACCTGTACATGTCGCCCGAACAAATGACCGGACAGATTTACAATTACAAAGTTGACATTTATTCCCTTGGAATAATACTTTTCGAATTGCTCACACCGTTTTTCACGGAAATGGAGAGAATAGACGCTCTCATGAACTTGAGGAAATCCATTTTTCCCGATAAATTTGCTGAGAAGTATCCGCAAGAGGTAAGCCCAGAAAAAAATTACAAAAATTCCTTAGAAGTACAAATCTACTCACGAAAATTCATTTAAACTTTTTTTTTTCTTACAGTACAATCTGCTGAAGATGATGCTCGATGAGAATCCCAGCCACAGACCAACGACTCTTGGAATAAAAGCGCGACCACCGTTCTCGAATAACGAAAATGTTATTGAACAAGGCGAAAACGATATTAACAAATGGCATTTTGAACTACCACAGATAAGCCGACATTCCTCAGTAACGAGTAGCAACATAAATAGCAGCGAATCTGGATAAGATCGAAATTGTAAATTAAAAAAAAAACAACGAAAAAAAGACAAAAAAAATAGTAGAAAATTCAGTCGACGATTAATCATGTGATAAATATTTTATTTCCTATTCTTTTTTCTTAATGATACTTTGTCTTATCACTGACTTGACACACACGCGATGTTGTGTTTGAGAAAACGTATGAAACACGTGGATGCACGAGAATACGATTAAAATTATTCAACAATTGTTATCAGGCATGCTTTAAATGTATATCTCTGATATTTTTTGTTCGACTCATACCCACTTGCTCGGCGCACTCCTCTTGTTTCTCAAGTTTTTCATATATCGATATGAATTTTAGAAAAATATTGTTAATAAGTTTGATGAATTGAAGGCTGATCAAGCCGAAACGAGGTTGTTATAAGTGATTAAGTATTAAAATAAGAATCTAGTATTTAATGTTAGTTTATAGTTGTCTTCAATGAACATTTAATGCCATATATACATATATATATTTTTCTTTTTTATAAATAATGTTCGAGAGGTATTATTTCAAAGCGTGCGGAAATAACGCCATGAACAAATGTTATTCCCGTTTGTTTTACTCGTCAGAGTGAGAAATATTTTTCAACATTGAACAGTACTTTTGTCAGGATAATTATTTGTTAATAATAAAGGAATGGAGATGTTTTTTTTTACAATTAGAGTTGTTAATTTTTATAATGTGTTTTTTTTAATTTCATGTATTATTGTGCTTGATAATCGTTACGTTGGAACGTGTTATCTCGAACAGTTATTTTTGGGATTTAACCAAAATATGGGAAAGCTTCAATTTAATAGTTTTCGTTTGACTTAAGATAGTTCTGGATGGTTTTACAAAATGAAATCATTTTTTTTCAATGAATATTACACACATTCCTAAAATTCGTTTTATTTTATTTTTAAAAATTAAAATTGAATAAGTACATTTTTGAAAATTATGAGAAATTCCTGTGTGAGTTGTTTCTTTATTTCTTCAAAATTTCGATTTTTCTTATTATTATTATTTTTTTTCAGAACCGAGAATATTTTTGTCAAATTTTAATATGAAATTATCAAAATTAGTTGTAATTTGTCTGCACATAAAATTTCGGAGCACATGGGTCCGTGAGTGCTCTTACCGGACATTAAATTATTCATGGTATTAACCCTTTCAGCCATACGATTTTCTATTCAATATTTAAGCCTACATTTTTTATTAAGGAATTTTTGGGTCGTTGATCACGAGCCCGGGATAAAAATTTTAGTATCCGTAAATCCAAGATGGCGGATGAAATTTTTTTTTCAATAACCAGATTATGATAAACCGCGACGGGTTCTAAAATTAATATTTGTGACTGGGATTCTCGAAGCCCCGTAATGCTGAATGGATCAAAAGCTATTAGTGAGTATAAATGACTGTTCATTAATGCCGAGACATTTTCCCATCTACTTTTTATGCTACTGAGATCAATCATTAATGAAAAACGGTAAAACCCATCGCAATCACGACAATTCGTGCATCTGAGATTTTTAATGGAACGTTTTCTGATATTCTTAAAATCGTGACAACGATAAGCGTTGAAATTTTTGCGTTTTTGCAAAGATACAGGACACCGAGTCGAAAAATCATCGAGACGAAAAGTTTTCGACAGCACACAGAAATTTGCGAATGGATCAATTAAATAGAAGCAATATTTTATGATGCTGTTAAATTTTTTCTATTAAAGCTAGTGAACCGATCAATATATTTTAAAAATTTACATATTATTATTGCCGTTCGATTAAAAAAACAAAAACAGATCGTATATTTTTGAAAACTCGGTCCATTTTTTGTGTAAAATCAATAATTTAACTTTAACCCACTTACTTCGGAATATTCCATAGTTTTCTATGATTTTCTTAGAAGATCTTTGGCGTATTCCCAATTTCGATCACTCTTGGATGATAATTCTATAATGGAATCGGTATTTGTATTTTTTTAGTGGCAAAAAAACTGGTTCGAGGGGATGAAATCTTCCCTCTCCCTCTCCTTTAAAGTTGAGGCTTCACGACCAATTTTTCTATAGTTGTATATATGTGAAAACAGTGAATTGAAGCCTCTTGCATGCAATACTTTATCGAGTGTTATGAAGACGTGATTTTTTCAACTCTAAAGGAGTAAATTTTCTAATTTTGAGAAAATAATTTTGCGGGTTTACACTTTCTCACTTAAATCATTTTCATCGGATTAAAAAATGTTTCAATTTATTATTTGCTTCTGCTGATTCTTAAATTTTTTTGAAATTTTAGATGAAAATAAAAAAATAAAATACTCTAAAATGTTAACTCTAAAAAAATAAACTCATAATATATTTTAAAGTCAAGGATCCTATGAAATCATTGTTTTCAATATTTTTAAAACAAAAAATATTGAAGTTATTATTTGAATTAAAGAAAGAAATTTAAATTTATAAATTTTTAGGAATATCAGTAAAATATTATTTTCCTGTATGAAAAAGAAAAGGTAAAAAGTAAAAATATATAAGTAGTGACGAGTTGTTTATACGTTTTGAATGAATTGTTGGCCCTGAGAAGGGCCGTTTGAGTAGTTTTGTCGAAGTATAACGAATTGTTTACTTCTTGGCTGCCGTTACTTTCTTCGTTGCTGTCTTGGCTCCGGCGGTGATCTTTTTTGGTTTGGGAGCCTTCGGCTTGGTAGTCGGAGATTTGGCGACTTTCTTGACTTTGGAAGGACCTTTAGTCATAACTGCCTTGGTTGCAGCGGCCTTAGTGATTTTTTTCGGTTTTTCGGCGCTTGCTGGTTTCTTGGCGGCTGGCTTTTTGGCAACAGGCTTCTTCGTGGTTTTAGCTGCAGCAGCTTCAGTCTTCTTGGGGGCTGCCTTCTTTGTCGCCTTTTTAGGACTGTCGGTCTTCTTGGGAGCCTTCTTGACGATTTTCTTGGGTTTCGCCGCGGCGGTTTTGCCGGCTGGCAATTTGAACGAACCGGCGGCTCCTTTTCCTTTGGTTTGAATCAAAGTACCGCTTACGACGGAAGTCTTGATATTCTTCTTGATGAACGGCGCCAATCTCTCAGTGTCGACCTTGTATGTACCGGCGATGTATTTCTTGATGGCTTGCAGAGACGATCCACCACGCTCGTTCAGAGCTTTCACAGCCGCTTGAATCATCTCGCCGGTCGAGGGATGCGTCGGTTTGGCGGATTTTGGCTTGTCAGCAGCAGCGCTCTTTGTCTTCGACTGAGTTTTCTTCGGAGTTGCTGCCAAGGGAGCAGGGCTGCTCACTTCGGTCGCCACTGGTGCGGATGCTTTGTCAGTCATGATATCGAAGAATATCGTTGCGATAAATCACAAAGGAATCAGTTAAGATGTGAACTGAGAAGTGCACAGGTCGCTGTCTCGATTGGGAATGAGCAGAGCACCCGAAAAACGGCGTTATATAGGCCCAGTGCGTTCTATGGAGAGAGGCGGAGCGACCTTTCACTCACGCCACCTTGCGTTCGTTTGCGCCGCAGACACTGGCTTTGTCAACATTTATTCATTTTTTGGAGTAAAAATACCATTGTATTTGTTAGTTTAATGTTTTTTTATAATCTTCTATGATTAATGATTTATAATATTGTTGGTTGGGGGTACTTCGGTTATTTTGGAGCTGAAAAAATCGTTAGAGAAAAATTGTGAGTCTGGATCGGTGTTGCCACGAGCATCGTTAAATTGTTAATAATTATAATATTTTACAGTCTTAGGCATAAACAATCGATGTTTATTGTAGCTGAAGTTTGACACTACATTCTAGGTACTCATTGTCAATTATTGAGTCATGGAAACAAATAAAAATCGTCGTTGAAAGTTGAGAAGGACACGAGGGATAGATGAAAAATTAAAACGCATTATCATAATATAAAATAAAATATATAAACTACCATTTAATTTATGTTTATTAAATCTTGATAGGAAATATAGTTGCAAAAGTTTATAAGCATCGCGAACCATTTTATTTATACTCGTAATCGTGAATTTTATTTCATGAAAAAAATATTCTGTAGAAGTTCTAGTTATTTGTGAGCGACGAGCGTCACATTCAACATGCGAACCAATCGCAGCCCTTGTCCACGGCAAATCGTTGGACACACACAAGACGTGCTATTACCTATCTCAAATATATATAAGAAATTAATTTTTTTTTTTAAATAAAAGTACACAAATGTTAAGAATTATTTGCTCCAATTATTTTTGAATTTTTTACTCCAATAAACTCGTTACAATCAGTTCTTGCTGTTAAACATATATCGGTAAAGTTTGTCATATTTTAACGTAAGTTATGGATATCATGTTAAATAAATATAGTGAAAAACTTTAATAAAATTCATCAATTTCTTGCTGGAGTAACGTTGGAATACAGCGTCGAGCATGCGGGAACATCCACCGGCGCACCAATCAGATAGCAACAGTCCTCTCTTTCCACTCTTTGGCCTCATCTGATTGGTGCAGTTGTTAGAAAGATTCTCACTTAAATAGCATTTTCCATCAGCGTTCCTCATTTTACGTTGATCCTCAGTCGGGGTAACTTAACTCACAAGTCTCGGAAATTGAAATCGAATTTTATAAATTTATTTATTTAACATGGCACCGCGTGGCGTGAAAAAAATCAATATTGTCGATAAGAAGAAACGCAAGAGAAAGGAAAGCTACGGCATTTATCTGTACAAAGTTTTGAAGCAAGTCCATCCTGACATCGGTGTTTCGAGCAAGGCAATGGTCATTATGAACAGCATGGTAATTGATATCTTCGAACGTATTGCGGCGGAAGCCTCCAAATTGGCGGCATACAACAAGCAGAAAACCATGACATCTCGGGATATTCAGACCGCTGTTCGTCTTACCTTACCTGGTGAATTAGGGAAGCATGCTATGAGTGAAGGCACCAAAGCTATTACGAAGTACACCAGTTCGAAATAAGTGTAATATCATATAATATCAAACCAACGGCCCTTTTCAGGGCCAACAAATTTTCAAAGTATTAACACTCGATTTCAACTTTTTTTTTTCACAAGATCTTAAAATCTTAACGCTTGAATCTCGAGTTTGATATAGAGATATAGAAAAATATATATATGATAGCATTTTCAATAGCGAGAAATGAAATATTTTATAATCAAAATACGTAATTGAGAATTTACGTTCAAAAGATATTTCAAAACGTAAACTTGCTCCAAAAATATGAATTCGTGAGACAAGCACTCCGAAAAGTATTTACTAGTAAAATATAAGTCTATAATATACTTTAAAAAATGTCCTACTCCAAAAATATAAGTTTATAGAAAACTTGAATATTTCTATTCAAAAATATATAGTTCCACGATATTCGGAAATATGTGATTCAGTAGATACTCCAAAGAATATAAATATGCTTCGAAATATTTGTCACTCCAAAATTGCAAAAATATTGATTTAGGATACTCCAAAATATACAATTCCAAGGTATTCGAAAGTATGTAATTTCGAAGATACCCCAAAACATATTTATTCGAAAAGTATAAATCAATAATATACTCCAAAATATTTTTCACTGTAAAATATAGTCCTTTAAAAATATTGGTCTATGAGATACTTCAAATATAGGTCCGTAAGATATTTAAAAGTATTCTTTACGTCAAAATGGGTGTACTTAAAAAAAAAATTCGTTCATAAAATACTCCTAAAATATAGACTCATACGCCGAAAAATTTTTACTCCAAAAAATGTAGGAACATATGATAATTGAACATTTTTACTCCAAAAATGTATGACCATAAGATATTTCCAAATATCTTTTACTCCAAACTGTACATATTCCAGAAATATAATTCTAAGATCCCAACATCTATTACAATGTTGTCAAATTGTAATTTGTGATAAATTTGGATGAAAATTTCAAGAGTTGCTATAAGAAATGATTTTGTTTTCAAGATATATTTATAGAAATAGCTGAGCAAACGTGGTTGTGATTATATTTGGATTAAAATCGAAGTTGAGTGTACAGTGAATTTTTTTTTTCATAATATAGAATCAAAGTAATTGTTGTCAAGGTTAAATGTAGAGTTTACTATGTAAATTTCAAGAAAAGATTTTCGTTGTATATATTAGTCAAAGGAATAGTAAGATAAAATATTGGATATTTTAAATTAAAGTTAATATTTGTGTCGATTGTTCTCAAATATGAGAATTTGTTGGCCCTGAAAAGGGCCGTTTAGTTTTATATTAAAGGTATATTAAGCTCTCTCTCCTCGAATACGACGAGCGAGCTGAATGTCTTTCGGCATGATGGTAACTCTCTTGGCGTGGATAGCGCAGAGATTGGTGTCTTCGAAAAGACCAACGAGGTAAGACTCGCTGGCTTCCTGCAGGGCCATAACAGCTGAGCTTTGGAATCGCAGATCAGTTTTGAAATCTTGGGCGATTTCACGAACCAAGCGCTGGAATGGCAGTTTACGGATCAGAAGTTCCGTGCTCTTCTGGTAACGACGGATTTCACGAAGAGCAACGGTGCCGGGCCTATAGCGGTGAGGTTTTTTGACGCCGCCGGTGGCCGGAGCACTCTTACGAGCGGCTTTAGTGGCGAGTTGCTTGCGAGGAGCCTTGCCTCCGGTAGATTTACGAGCGGTTTGCTTTGTACGAGCCATTTCGACTTTAGAGAAGATTCGGAGGTCTTCACAGAACGAAGTATCAACAGAGGATGATTTTAGGGGCCGAAAAATTCTGTTTTTATAGTTTCTGAAAGCATGTAACAGCTGACGTAAGATAAAGGGGTAGGGATGACTTTGCAGTGTTCCCATTGGTTGTGGTTAGTGAAAGTCAGGCAATATCTCATTGGGCGAATAAAAAGAGTGGGGATAGGAATGTTGACATGTATATAAGCCGAAATTTTTGAAGTCTCGATCATTCTCGCTTGTTCGTTGACTGAGTAACGTTATATATAACTCTTCAAAATGACTGGTCGCGGTAAGGGAGGAAAAGGATTGGGAAAAGGAGGAGCCAAGCGTCATCGTAAAGTTCTTCGTGATAACATCCAGGGTATTACCAAGCCCGCCATCCGTCGTTTGGCTCGTCGTGGTGGAGTCAAGCGTATTTCTGGCTTGATCTACGAAGAGACCCGTGGAGTTCTCAAAGTATTCCTTGAGAACGTTATCCGTGACGCGGTTACCTACACTGAACACGCCAAGAGGAAGACGGTCACTGCCATGGACGTTGTCTATGCTCTGAAACGCCAAGGCCGCACCCTCTACGGTTTTGGAGGTTAAATTCAAACGAGTTGCAAATCAACTCACCCAAAACGGCCCTTTTCAGGGCCACCAAATATTTCAACGTAATAATACACAATGTTTCACTATCTATATCAATTATACAATAAATTCACTAATTAATTCTCGTATGATAAAGAAATACAATTATAATCTCGCATCTGACACAGTAAATTTATAAACTTTGAAATTTCTAATAATTCAACGTACAAGTTTATTTGAATAACAGTAAACGAGTACAAAACAGTCCAAGAAAAATTTTTACTCCAAAATATATATGTGCTCCAAAATATAAATTGTTTGTGTCGATATAATTTAAACCTCCTATATTATTTTAAAAACCGATAGAATTTTTTGGTAAATCTGATATTACTTCATTTTTTTACTCCAAAATATATATTAGCTCTATACATATATTTACTCCAAACCATATACATATATACTCCATAATGTAATATATGTACTTGGAATCGATCTATATAACATAATTTATTTACATCATTTTCCAAAAAAATTACATTATTTAACAGTGTAGGCATAGATATCGAACGAATGTAACTATTTTACATTTGACATTGCAACTAGTACAATTTCTCTTAACGTTTTTTTAACCAGATATGCTACATTTGCCAGGTACAGTGCGAATAATAGCTAAATATATTTTAATGCATAATAGCATTCGTATAAGCAAGTAACTGTTTTATACATTATAATTTCAAATTTGTTGTATAACCTGACGGTTTACTTTATAAAATCTTTGTTACGATAAAAAGGTATTTTGAGGTTATAGCAAGATTGAATTGGTTCTCGCGAAAAATATTTAAACTTATTTTGACTAAAATAAAGTCCTAATTGTACAGAAAATATTTTGAAAATATTTATAAAATGGTCATTTATAGACATGAACAATGAATATTAAGGTAAATTAATAAAAATCGTTGACTAAGGAATTTTCATGTAACTTGGGTTATAAATTCTCGTATGATATTTATTTCCATAAATGTAATATTTGTGTTCTTATTTGAAGAGAATTTTAAGAATTTAATCCTCGATGGCCATATTCCATAAATAATCTACACAGAATATTTGTAAATATTAGCAAAAAAAATCAAATAATGTCGAACGTTTAGAGGTTATGTTGACGATTCAGAAAGACAAGAGAGCACAATCTAATAGCAACGAGCCTGCCGTTGTTGAGAACAAAAATAAATTACGAAGAAATTTTAATGATTTTCCTTTGACGAATCTAATAAATTTCGTTAAAATGACAAGTTCTGAGAATTATAAAATAATCACATGAACATTATAAGAATAAAAGCAAATTAAATTTATATTTATTATTTGTAGAAAGATATTCTTGCGTTAGAAAAATTGTTGGCCCTGAAAAGGGCCGTTTTTTTTCGTGTTTCAAGATTTATGTCTTCTTTTCGGTCTTCTTTGGCAACAGAACTGCTTGAATGTTAGGGAGAACACCACCTTGGGCGATGGTTACTCCAGAAAGCAATTTGTTGAGTTCTTCGTCATTACGGATGGCCAGTTGAAGATGCCTCGGGATGATACGAGTTTTCTTGTTGTCACGAGCTGCATTTCCAGCCAACTCAAGAACTTCAGCAGCCAGATACTCCATGACTGCTGCCAAATAAACCGGTGCTCCGGCACCGACTCTCTCGGCGTAATTTCCTTTACGGAGCAGACGATGAATTCTTCCAACGGGAAATTGGAGCCCAGCTCGAGTCGAGCGGGTCTTTGACTTTCCCTTTACTTTGCCTCCTTTACCACGTCCAGACATATTGAATTTAAGGATTCAAAAAACGAAGTCAATATATACTGCTCCAACTTGGAGGTTGTCGGCAGAATGGAGAAAAATTTTTTTTTGCTCCCCTTTATAGCACTCTTGCTCCCAACCAGCGCACCAGTAGCAGCTCCGCTTCTGAGGGAGGCGGCTCATTGGCTCGCTGATGTCTGCACGTGCGCGCTTCTCTAAACGCACATCTGACTCTATATTGTTATTATACCTACTTACGCATTAATCCTCACCTGCCACAGAGCAGTGACCGCTGGTACGACTTGTTGAAAGGTAAACCATGTCCTAAATCTATACTCGTATTGGTTAATGTTTATTCCATATTTACACTACTTTTCAATTTATATTATTCCAACTTCTATAACTTTCGTAAAAAACTCATCGGAGCATAAAGTGAGAAATCTGGAAAAATTACTCCAATTTTTTCGAGATAATAATTCTTGAATAACGTAATATCCACATGATTTTTATCATAAACTACAATCTCGAGTTTAATATTGCTCCGATTTGTAAGGTCCTGAAAAAATATATTCGACTTGAATTATCAAAGCAATTGAAACCTGTAATTATCGACTCTTAATCGAGTGGAGCATTTTATATTTCCGCAATAACACATACAATTATTTTCATTTGAAATAATTCTTCACGTTTTGAAAAAAATTATTTCGATTCAGAGCCACATTAAAAAAAATCGAAAACCTCTGAGAAAAAAAAACTCCGAAACAAAAATAACCAGATAGCCGGCGAAAAAAAACGCTGGTAATATTTTCTGTTGGATCGACGAGGCAAAAAGTAACTAGAACTCGCATTTTTTTTCTTTACCCGGTGTTGGCAACGATGTGCATTATACCCACCGAGGCAACGAGGTCATCGTTCTCGTACGGGCGCGCCCGTGTATATAACCCGTATTGTAAATGGTTGAGGCGTCGATCCGAGGTGTGACGGAAATAGCCGAATATGTGCGAGAGTCAACCGGAAAGTTCGGTGTTGCTGCACCGCGTTGAACACAGCGTCGTTGTCGCGACAGGAGAAGAGCTGCGCCGCGCGACACACGCGATAGACGTTTTCGATGACATACACCGTCCGTTATTTCACTAATAATTTTTATCATCATTTCTCATCGCGGCATATGCGCGAATAGTCGGCATCAAAACGACGTTTTATCAAATAAACAAACATTGTCGTTGTGTTTTGTATTTATTTACCATTATTTGACTCGTATCTACACGTGCGGTATGAGAAAAAAAAACTTTACGAGAAATATCAGGCAAAACTGACACATTGCGAAGTTAGGAAAGAGGGGGGGGAGAGAGAGAGAAAAAGAGAAACGACATGCTGCGTGGGCAAGCTAGAGTAAGCGACGTGTTCGTTCAGTATTCTACGGCCGTCAGTCTCATCGACGTGCTCGATCGTAGTAAGAAATTTTGACCAATTTTGAATATTATAAAAAAAAAAAATAATAATAATAACAAATTTCGCATTGACGAATCTTCACCACGATCGTAAGTGTATCCGAATAGAGGAAAAAAATAACGAATAAAGAAAAATAGTACGTGGACGGTGAAGTGAACGATACGGAGGTGTGCGCAAGAGCGAAAATCGACGACAACGCCGCAACCGAGTGGAACGTGAGTGTGCCCGCGTGTGTGTATACGTATGTGCACCGGCTCGAGCCTGAATATAACGCGAATCTTGTCCTCGGTATCGCTCTCTCTCTCTCTCTCTCTTTTTTACTCCCCTGTTTCTCTCGGTTAATCTCATTTTGTCGTTCAGTTTTACCAGTGTTTCACGCTAACCTCTGTGATACGTCGAGGTGACACGTTTTTCATATTGTGCCGATATAAAAATCATCAAGAAAAAAAATTAACTTATCGAGAGATAAATTCATATCAAGATGCTCAAGTTTATCAGAGGCAAGGGCCAACAACCCACCGCCGAGAGGCAAAAGTTGCAGAAGGATCTTTTCGCTTTTAGAAAGGTAAATAATATGTCGCTCCTCTTTAGGTTTTCTATTGTTAAATCCCAATTACTATTGTTATTATTCCGAACAATGCCATTATCCAAACAATCCTACATTTTTAATGACAATGAAACCTGTCGACGACGAAACTTTGTCAAATTAAACAAAAAAAAATAAAAAAAAGAATAATTTTTCGTGGGGATTCGGTTTTATTTGTTCTTCAAAAATTCATTTTTTTTTTTTCGATTAATTTCGCAAAACGAGCTCGGAGTTATCGACTCCGAGAATCAACAGGTCGATATCGTTTCAACGAATACGCGAGACACCCACGTTGATAATCGAACGAAATTATAACTTTTTTTTTTCTATAAACAAATAATCTAATAAGTAATTCAAAAAAATAAATAAACAAATAAGTAACAAATATTGTATTGAAAAATTATATTTTTACATACAATGTTATACATTTTTCCTATGAAATTTACGAAATTCCAATTTTCTCTCCCCCCTCCTCACTTCCAATATTTTGTTTAATGAGCCACTCCTCTCCTTCCGAGATCGGTTGCACAAAGTTGGTTGAATTATTCGAATAACTGGCTCGGGGGACTGGTATTTAGGTGTTATAGGCGAGGCGTTGTCTCTGAAAACGTTTTCTCTGACGGTTGCACACACACACACACATTCGCATCACCTTTAGTAGACCCCCGGTTCGAGGGCAGCATCGGGCGCGCGAGTTCGTTGGCGCGAAACGGAGACGCGCGAGCGAACTTTTTCGCGTTTTATTTAAGAAAAAAAAAATATATATCTTTCCTCGTTTTTTTTTTCTTCTTCTTTTTAATCTTCATCTACTCGTGTTTCATCGCCGGTTTCGAACTACTGCTGCTCTGTCTGTGTCGTCGGGCTCGCTCGCGTCAGAGCATTTCGAGACCGAAGGCAACCGCAGGAGATTCGCACTTTCACGCGCTATGCCGTAAGCACACAACGCCGCGGGTAGGGCGGCGGCGGCGGCGGCAGCAGCAGCATCAGCACACGCGCGAATATAACCCGCCTACTCGATACTAAATCATTCGGATCGACTTCGCTCTCACATAATAATAACAACAAAATTATATATTCTACAACTTTTTTTTTTTATCGATGGTTCCTAAGCCGAATAAACACTTGAATTTGTTTCAAAGAATTTTGAAACGTTTCTCATCTGTTTACGAACTTTGTACGATAACATTTTGTAATCGTTAAGTTTTATAAGATACTAAACTTCCAGCGGAATTTGCCGATTATTGATCGCTTTAAAATCGTGATATTTAATTGTTGAAATTCACAGTTTTTCGGAATCTTCTACATTAAAACTCGTGTTAAAGTTGTCATTTTTATCCCAACGGTCCTATGTGGGGTTTACCTATTTTTAAACGTTTTTTTTTGCGATTAAAAAATCATTTTTAGTTGATTTAACTCATTTTCTTTTGTTACAATATGCTTGTGAGATGTTAAAAAAATTAAAATTCATTAACGAAGGTTTTATAATTGATAATTTGGCGATATTAGTAAACAAAGTCTAAAAAAAAAACATATTTTTCAATTACAACTGTAATTTGTTAAAAAATTTTAAAAATCAATAGTTTTGGGTAGTTTAGAATAGAAAAAAAGAAAACAAAAAGAGTATGAATCAGATGGAAATCCATTGATGCTCCACTGGTTGTGAAATTGCATGTATTTACGTTTTATTTGTGCAGAATTATTCACACATTTGTATTTTATTTGCATTAAATTTCATTAAATTCATTAAATTATATCATTATAGTACTTATCTTATTCATTTGTTTATTTTTATTATTTTTTTTTTGATAAAATTCCGAAATTCCCTCTTCCCTCTCCTTCCCTAAAATCCAGTTGAAATTTTTCACGATATAAAATTTTGAAACGATAAAAAATGAAATGTTATGACACAATCACGAAAAACCATAATCACAAAATATTTATATAAATCTTAATAATGTTATATTTTCATTTTTGTTTTATCTTTATTATACCAGAAAATTCTCGATGTAAATTTCAATGACAAAGTTTGTATAATTTACGAGTTTATATAATTGATAAGTTTGGTCGATTTAGGTTTGCGTGTGGTTTGTATATGGAGGTTATGATACACGAATACTTAGTAAAATTGCAGTGAGCGATATATATATATATCTTACAAGTTGTTCGCATGCTAAAATAATGAATGGAACTGTGTCAGAAGGAATGAGTAACAAAAAGACTCATATTAAAATCATTGCTTCGGGATTTCATGTTATGCACAACTAAAAATATCGATTTACTTTTTTGTAGAAGCTTTTGTCTTTTATATGAGCAAAAAAAGAAGCAAACAAAACATGTGGAATAAGAGTTGGGGGGGG
>JABMBV010023749.1:0-16200 GCA_018906735.1 Mesochorus sp. PSUC_FEM 10030011
TTATAATTATTTTAATTTATTTATAACAATAACATTTGAAAATTATGTTACAAGCGGACATAGCGGAAAAATGTTGTTCGATTTTACAAAAATGTCAGACATTGACAATTGGATGGAAATATCTGACACAGTTCGTGAGGTCGGTATGTCCAAAGCCGTGCTGACTCTTCAGAAGACTCAATTGTTCCAAAGAGCGATTTTCTTCACGCTGCTGAATCCCCAAGTTAACGGTGCTGGTTTTGCCGGTGTAAGAACACCAACGAATCTCAATCTTTCGGGCTACAACAGCATTGAAATGACTTGTAGAGCACAGGGTGCCAACGAGAATTACAAAGTTGTGCTGAGGCACAAAGGCATGAGCGACAATTCCGAGATATCTTACGAACAATTTTTTTCGGTAAGAAATCGCTAGCTTGCGACTGTATAAAATACAAAAAACAATTGAGCAGAAAAATCATATCTTTGATCAATAAAAAATTGTATATAAACACTGGTTAAATGTTCACATTTAGGTTCCGACATCGGATCCCAGCTTTAGAACCGTTAGTCTGGACTTGGCAAATTTTAAGGCTTACTACCGGGGTCGCGAGATGCCAGACGAGGAGCCTCTGGACATAGCGAATATCACGATGTTTGGTTTACAAATTTACGGAGGCGTTTACTCGCCCATCAAACAAAAGGGCGTTTCGTCTCTTGAGATCAAGACGATCGTCGCAGCCGTTTGAATAATCGCACGTTCTTCTATGAATTTCACATTCATCATTTGAAAATGATTAAACGTACTCTGTTTCAAGGACCTCATTTTTTTAATTTGGGAAAAAAAAACAAAGTTCGTTATCTGATAATCAATTTTCGATAAATTTGTTAATTCCTCGTGAAAATAATATCCTATTCGTCTTATACAAACATTTAGCACAAGTTGTATTGAAATGGGGGGGCGGTGAAACGTGATTGTATCACGCGAATGAGAGACACGAGATGATGACACGGTACCAGGACACTGGTGAACCTTTTTGTTGAGTATCGATATATCCACGCCGAATATAGAGTGTTGCATATACAGAGCAAGGACGCTGAAGGGAAAATCTGGGAACGATCGATTATATGAAATGTGTCATGACGACGAACGACATCGTGCGACATACGCGATATGTGAGAGCAGGAGAGAGACAGACCCGATGGTACATAATATCGCGAGCTCGGAGAGACCTTATCCTCATTTTTTGTTCTTCTAATCATCTTCAATGCTCGAAGGAACGTGACATGGTAGCTTCGAGCACTTGTGGGTGAGCTCAGTGAATTTTTAGCTGAAATATTTCAAAATTTTTCATATTTCAAGTGTTAACGATTTTTTTTATTTTTTCGTTTTTATTGCAGTGCTGCAACCTCCCAAACGCTTTTCGATTTTACGCGTATCGGTTTGGACATGGTGGCATCGTGGACAGAAAATTCGGACACGATGAAGAGCGCCGGGGTCTCAAAAGCGACCCTCGTTTTACAAAAAAGTCAAGTGTTTCAGAGAGCCGTTCTTTTTACTTTATTAAATCCGAAGAAAAACGGTAACGAGTACGCGTCCGTGCAGTGCGATACGAGCTTCAATATCGCCGATTTCAACAACATTTGTTTGCGATGCCGAGCCCAGGGTGTTAACGTTAATTACAAAATGATTTTACGCCACAAAAATCTTGACAAAAATTCTTTGATCTACGGTCAAGTTTTTACGGTAATTTTTTATATATTTTTTTTCCAAAAAACAGCCTATCAAATACCTTAGGAAAAATAAATCGTTTAATATCGGTAATGTAATATTATAGGCGCCTATTAATGATTTTGCTACGATAAAATTGCCTTTGAGCTCATTTAAGCCGTATTATCGAGGCCAGGAATTGCCATTGGAGTCTAATCCTCTGGATGCAACGGCGATTACGAGTATCGGTCTGAAGATCGACAAAGGACCGTATTTGCCGGACAATCAAGATGGCGTCGCTGCTCTAGAAATCGATTGGATAAAGGCGACCAAATAACGACATTAATATAATATAACGAAAACAATAATATATTAATTATTTTATGCATTACAGCATCGAAATAAAAAGTCTCGATAGTTTGAGTTGCGATCTACATATCATCCGATCGATCATTTTAAATTGAGACAAAACACTTGGCCCTCTGGCGGCGATCTATTCGTTATAATTTCTCCGAACGCGCACGGACACTAAAAAAACACTAATGAGTTGCAATCAGCCAGCAATTACGAATTCCACTGTATTCAATCTGTATAATATATCGCAATAATTATATATTCTCGATATGATTCTGTAAATGAGTGTAAAGAATATAAATAAACAAAAAGAAAACAATAGATCAGACATAACCTCAAATATTTATTTTCCCCGTTTGCTTCTGTGTCAATCCTTAGATCCCGGTGCAAAATTCAGAAACGCAAAATTGAAATAAAGAAAAAAAATGGAATAAGACGAATTACATGCTTCGTATATACAAGCGTTTATGTGTGTATGCGTGAAGGACGAGTGCATATAGCGAAAGGTAAAACGTACCGGGGTTCTATATGTTGCGCCAAGTGCAATATGGCGCTGGATGACTCGAGTGAGGTGTCAAAGGTCGTCTCGTTATCGTTACATTATTTTCATCATTCGGCAATCGCTAGCATAGTTAATCCACCTTTTTCAATATCGTTTTTCGCACGAAAGACCACGTTTTTCAATATTCAATTCGACAAGTGCAGCAGCTGGGGGAGAGAAATGAATTGCAAAGTTTTTCACGATGGAGGTATATACACGCTAACACATATATAGATATAAAACTTGTAATAGCAATTTTTTTTTTATTAATTACAATGTGAAAATCAACGTTTTTCACGATATCTCGTGAAAAAAAAACTTGTGCCACAATGTGCTCCCGAAATTTTTTTCCCTCGAGTCCCGGAACGTCCTGACAATTTTTTTTCGAAATTCTTTAAAAATCATTGTAAACACACAGGTTGCGGAACTGTTTAATCACGTAAACGAGGGTTTTGGATCTTACACGTATTCCCAATGGATCGCGCCCCTTTTGGAACAGTATCAAACGTCCAACGTGCTCTTGACGAGCATCGTTGTCATTATTCTAACTATCGTCATTCTATCCTTGACCGTACTGAGAAAATGGAAGAACAAAGAATTTTTACCCGAGGTCAAAGAATTCGTAGGCGTCGGAGGGGGAAAGCCGAGATTCCGAAAGCGGGACAAAGTTTTGTTTTATGGAAGGAAAATGTTGAGGAAGGTCAAGTCCATAGGTGGTCAGGTGCATCCAACCGGACAGGGCAAGAAGAGGCGAGCCGTCATGAGATTCGCCAGGAGACTTTTGCAGCTAAAGAAAGAGACTGTTCCTCAGCAGCTCAAGGTACTAATTCGATTTATTTATTTATTCGATTTGCGAGAGAAAAAAAATTCATTTTTTTCGTTGGGCCAAAGGTTTTAGAGCCACCCGCGGAATATTTGGAAGAAGATTTAGGTCCCGGGGACAGAGTGCCACCGGACGCTCTCTACATACTGCAGAGCATAAGAGTATTTGGACACTTTGAAAAACCAGTTTTTCTGAAGCTCTGCAAACACACGGAGATAATGAATTTGCCGGCTGGTACGGCGCTCTTCAAGATCGGCGACCCGGACGAGAATGTATTTATCGTGCAGCAGGGTTTGGTCAATGTATATATAACAGGATCAGATGGCTCTCATATCCCTCTGAAATTAGTTAAAACGGGCGAGTCAGTAACGAGTTTGTTGAGTTTTACCGATGTACTTACCGGTCATACGAGCACGTACAAGACCGTGTCAGCCAAGGCTGTCGAGGACAGCGTCGTCGTTAAATTACCGATGCAAGCATTTCAAGAAGTTTTCAAAGATCATCCGGACGCTTTCATACGAGTTATCCAGGTCATAATGGTGCGATTGCAGCGCGTTACCTTCACCGCCCTCCATCAGTATCTCGGGTTATCTGCCGAGCTGGTGAACCAAGGAATGCACAAGAAAAAACAGAGCCCGTTCTCGGGCTCGCCGGTGCGCTCTAGAACACGTGAAAACTTTGGCGCTCAATGCAGCGACTCCATGTCGACTTCTTTTACCGATCAGCACGAAACCTTCGAGGTACCGCAGTCTCTGAACGTCGGAGGTGTTTCGCAGCCAGTCCCGATCGCTGGTAAGCGAGCGAAGACAAGCCTCGATTGGAAACTGGGCGTGCCGAGCCCCCAGCTCGGACAAAACACGCCGGATATGGTCCCGGAGTCCGATTCTCACTGGTCGATCAATCAATCGGCAAATTCCCAGCAACCGAGCAACAACAGCGTCAACAGCGGAGTTTCCGGCGCACCGGATTTAATGCACTCGCTCAGCGCGACCAGTGGACCAAGCAGAAAACGCTCAACGATCGAGGGACCCGCACAACCACCGTTGGACGACGCTCAACTCGTCCAAATAGCTACCGATGCTTTCGTCCGGGAACTCGGATTGGAGGATGATACCATACTTCGGGATGGCAAAGTTCAGATCAGAGAAGTACCAGCCGGAACGTATCTCATGAAAGAGGAATCGCACAAGGTCATACATAATATTAAAAACTCAAAACTAGAGCCTTTTTTTTCTTAAAGCTCGAAGGTCTTTCATGTAGAAAATAAACTAATAAATAATAATTTTTCGTTTTACAGGATGTCGCGCTCGTCTACGTGGTCTCGGGATCGTTGATAATAAGTCAAAAGGTAGCGGAAGGCCGGGATCCGGGCCAGGAGGTTCATATGTTCAGCGCTCATCAGGGTGAGATCGTTGGTGGTTTGGCGGTTCTCACGGGAGAGCCATCGTTCTACACGATTCGTGCGAAACACACGAGTCGCATAGCGCTGTTGAGCAAGCAGACGTTTTTCGCGATAATGCGTGAGAAGCCTACAATCGTGTTGCACGTTGCGAATACGGTTGTGCGAAGATTGAGTCCGTTCGTCAGACAGGTTGATTTTGCCCTCGATTGGCTCTTCCTCGAGAGCGGTCGGGCCGTTTATCGCCAGGGTGACGAGTCCGATTCGACGTTTATCGTGCTGAGCGGTCGTCTTAGATCGGTCATCACGCACGACAATGGAAAGAAAGAATTGGTCGCCGAATATGGCAAGGGTGATCTGGTGGGAATCGTCGAGATGGTCACACAGACTAAGCGCTCGACGACCGTCATGGCTGTGAGAGACTCCGAACTCGCGAAGCTACCGGAGGGGCTCTTCAACGTTATTAAACTTCGGTATCCCATAGTCGTTACGAGACTGATCAATCTCCTGGGACATCGGATCCTGGGCACGTGGCAACAAGCTACCGTCAAAACCAGCAGCAGCAGACAGTGAGTCTCGAACTGTGCAGCATTTTGTTCACGTACAAATAAAACGAAAACTGATTCGTCAACAAAAATTATTCACAGACATGCCACTACTACGGTCGACCAGAGGCCATCCTCTGTGAATTTTTCAACCGTGGCCATTGTTCCTGTATCTGAGGACGTACCGCTAACGGCGTTCACGTACGAGCTCTATCACTCCCTCTGCGCTATCGGTCCTTGTCTAAGATTGACTTCCGACGTCGTGAGAAAGGTAAGTCGTTCTTGAAAAAATTTATTGAAAAAATACAATATTTCATGGAAAAAAAAGTTCTTGAAAACTTAATATTCGAAATGAAAATTGTTCATCTTGTATTCTCGTCCAATAGACGCTTGGCACCAGCATCATGGAGCCTCTCAATGAATATCGTTTAACATCCTGGCTCGCTCAGCAAGAGGATCAACATCGTATATCCTTGTACCAATGCGACTCTAATTACTCAGCTTGGACGCAACGCTGCGTCAGACAAGCCGACTGCATTTTGATCGTCGGCCTCGGTGATCGCCCACCGACTCTTGGCCGCACCGAGCGCGAGGTCGAACGACTCGCAATGAGAACGCAAAAGGAATTGGTACTTTTGCACAAAGAACAGAGCGGACAACGACCCTCTAATACCGTGCAGTGGTTGAACATGAGATCTTGGGTGTCCAGTCATCATCACATACAATGCCCCAAGAGAATGTTCACGAGACGATCGCAGTATAGGATCGTGAGTATAAAAACAAAGCAAAGAATTTTTTTTCCGTTGATTGACAATTTTCCTTTTATTTTGCCAGAACGAATTATACTCCAAGGTACTAATGTCGGAGCCGAACGTTCACAGCGATTTTAGCAGATTGGCCAGATGGTTGACCGGAACATCGGTTGGCCTCGTTCTCGGTGGTGGTGGAGCCCGAGGCGCCGCGCACATAGGAATGCTCAAAGCTATTCTCGAGGCTGGAATACCAGTCGACATGATCGGTGGTGTCAGCATCGGGGCATTTATGGGGGCCCTATGGTGCATGGAAAAAAACATAACGACCGTTACGCAGAAGGCTCGAGAATGGTCACAGGTTTGAAAAAGAAAATAATGCTACTTTCTTTCGCGCGTAATCTTTCTTCAAACTTCAAGTACAAAAATTTAATTCGTTCTTTTCCATCCGCCACTGTGTTCTGTTTTTCAACGTCGCAGAAAATGACACAGTGGTGGCGACAGATATTGGATCTAACGTATCCAATGACGTCGATGTTTTCCGGAAAAGATTTCAACAAAGGGATACAAGCTACTTTCGGCGATACATACATCGAGGATTTGTGGCTTCCATATTTTATAATAACCACTGACATCACCGCTTCGTGTATGCGCACGCACACACATGGTCTGTATATCCCGGATTATCGTGTAAATCGATCCCTTTTATTTTCTCTCATTACTCGTTTATTTTTTCATCACGAGAAGAAGAAACTTGAGATATCGTATAAAATTTGTTTACAAGCTTCTTCCGGTCAATGTTATCACCATTTTTGTGCTTGTACGCATTTTTTGCTCATCGTGCTCGATGAAAAAAAAAAGAAACAAAGCGAGTTAAAAGAGCACTCGTTTTATTGCACTAGTTCCCTCTCCGTGATTGTACTAACGTAAATCGCCACAATTTGACGCGATGGTTCTCTACATACATATAATTTATGCATTTATTTGTTAATTGTAGAATAGTTTGGCTCTTTCACATTCTTCCTCTCGATAATGCCATTCACATCGCCCTATTTTCTTTTTTTTTTTGAACACTTGAATATTAGCTTGTGTGAAGAATCATTGAGGTCGCAGCATAATTGTTTAAAATTTTTTTTTTTCTGTAAAAAAGCTGCGGGAGCGAGTTTTTTTTGTGAGCGATCGTTGTTGACGTACTCTCCGTAATGGAGATAAAAAGCTTGGAGAAAAAGAAGCGAAAAAGTGCCATTTGTTGAGCCAAAAAAGTATCTTGCCCGCGGGAGAACCTGGATGAGGATTAGAGCCCATTATTTCACGCTCCTTACTCGCGCTCGTATTTAATGTTATTCATGTAGTTAAAAAAGAATCAAAACGAACGAAAATACTTGAAAAAAAAAATCCACGGGAATAGAATTTTGATTATTGGGCTTGGATGTTTACGAATTATGAAGAATATACAAATCTGTGATTCGTCGTGTTTAGGATCGCTGTGGCGGTACATTCGGGGTTCGATGTCATTGTCCGGTTATATGCCACCCTTGTGCGACCCGACTGATGGCCACCTTCTCCTCGACGGCGGGTACGTCAATAACCTTCCAGGTAATTTGAATTGGGTAAAACCAAAAGATAATATCAAATTTACGTGGAACGCTTTGGGCAACGTATGTTTTAGCCTCAGGAATTTATTCCTTTTTTTTCCTCAATTTTCTTTCAACAACTTGAAAAATATTATCAATGAAAATATTCGGGTCACCGTTGTCTCGGGTGTGTCGAGGTTGAACCATAGGCTCAGTTGGAAGATGGTAATAATATGGGACGGAAATAATGATACGCTCGCTTAATAACAATCGACACGCCCGCCTTGCTTTTTTTTTTTATTAATCGCAAGAAAACAAAAAAAAACTCGCTCCCGTTGATGGAAAAAGATGCGTCGTTGAGAATACTGAACGGTTTAGTTTAATTGTTTCACTGTCAGGCATACTATGGAGATACATACGATCGAGTATGACCGTAGCGGGCGTTTTTCCTCCCGTTTGCGATCCTCTCGATGGGCATCTTTTGGTCGACGGGTGTTATGTTAACAATGTCCCAGGTATTGAGTTTGTTTTTCCTATGAAGTTTTCGTTTTTTCTTCTTCTTCTTTAATATATGTTCGATTTGGTCATCCATGACCAAGAAAATACAATTTTATGTATTTTTATTGTAACTTATTTTTCTATATAATACCCATAAATAGTGTTGTTGTTGTCGTCTTTACACATGTATGTAAAAAAAAATGTTACGGTGATGGTTAATCACAAAACGCTTTATAATGACGAAAACTATAATGTTGTACAGCGTGGAAGAATGATCGTCGTAAACGTTTTAATACCTATCTGCTATTTTATTGTTTTTCATCACACGCAAGCTGACGAAATGTTGAGGCAAGGAGCACATCACATTTTGGCGATAGACGTCGGCTCTCAGGACGACACGGATCTCACGAATTACGGCGATTCTCTGTCCGGCTGGTGGCTTTTATGGAAAAGGTGGAATCCTTTCGCGACACCGGTAAAAGTGCCGAATTTGCCTGATATACAATCACGCTTGGCTTACGTAAGTTGCGTACGACAATTGGAAGAAGTCAAAACATCGGATTACTGCGAGTACATAAGGCCGCCCATCGATAAATACAAAACTTTGCAATTTGCAAATTTCGATGAGATCAAAGACGTCGGATATCAACACGGTGAGAAATGATAACGGGTCCTTGTGCTCAAGGATTTTTTCGTGCAGTTACACAAAACATTTTCACAAACGATTTTGTAAAATTAGTTGAAAAATTTTGTGTATTTTTATATTTAATTCTTTTTTTCTATAAGGAAAAACATATTTCGAGGGACAATCCAAGGCCGGCATATTGCCCAGGTTTAACGCAGCTCGTGAAAACGCCCGAGCACTTAGAGCCAAGAATCAAGCATCGAATCAAGAACACGTCGCGTCATCTTACACTTTTACCGATTTAGCGCAAATGGTGTGCAAAGTATCACGCGGCAATCGTTACACGGATGCCGATATGGATACGGACTCCGACGAGATGGAGGAGTACGAGGCCGATCTCGAGGAAGACGCCCAAGAAGTCGGTTACGCTTCGGAGCCAACTGCTGGAATTTTGGATCAGGTAATCCTCTCGTAGCTTGAGGATTGTTACAAAGATTAATATTACAAAAAAAAATATATGTATACATATATATTTGTACGTAATCTTTGAAAATTACATTTTACAGAGCCCCGAGGACACTCGATTGAGAAGGCGAGCCGGAGTATCTTTGAGTCTGTCCGACACAGAGGCAGAATCCGAGATGGAATATCGCCCAAAGATATTTTGATTAAAATTCACCAATAGCACAGATATTTATTTTCACAAACAGTGCGGTATCCTAGATACAATCGTTTGCCGTGCATAAAAAAACCACAGTGCATGGTTGGAAGAACGTTTAACGTTTCGGTGAGCGCGCACGTATTTACAAAAAGTACAAAAAAAAAAAGTAAAATAAAATAATGAAATAAACGAAGTAATCCCAGAACAATCGTAGGGGGTTCGAGGTACGACCTATGTAAAAAAAATGGAAGGTTCGAGGGGAAAGACGAGGAAAAACATGTAGAAAGATTCAGTATCGCTTTGTGATCGAGCCCGCTGACTGATACGAGTTACCGTTACGATTAATATTATTTTATTTAAAAAAAAAATATTGTTTCAACGAAGGAATTGTAAACGATATATAATAAATAACGATTCTACAATTTGTACGAAATATAAATTTTGTTTTGTTATTCACTACTATGCCCCCATCATATATTTTGGTAATTCGAAAACAATTTGTTCAGTCAGATCTGTAAAGTCGCTCTGAGAGTGCTTAGAAAGTCATTTAAAAGTCTTTCAAAATCTTTATAATTTCGTCATCATAGTAAGATTCGGATCGAGTATACTGAGCGCAGCGCCAACCAAGTGAAGAGATCCGGTAACGAGTAATTGGATTCTTCCACTCGCGATATCTTCACTGATATAATTAAGCGCTTGATCGAAGCTATTTGCACAAACAGCGTCATTTCCCCAAATATCCCGATGCGCTTGGCATCGTAGTATCTGTTCGTTATTGGTTACGTTGTAATTTATTTGATCAGTGATCGTCATTTTGCCCGCGATATTTGGCACGAAAAAAACCCTGTCGAAGTTGAGGGGACGAAGAATGGCCAAGAGACCAGCGGAGTCTCTGTTGCCCGTCGCGTTAAACACAAGAACGCGTTTGCCCATGGAATCTTTGGTCCTGTCGTCAAACCACCTGGCGCAACATTCTATGCTCTCGAGGGTGTGAGCTCCGTCGAGATAGTAATCGATGTTTCTGCCACGCAGGATTTGAGTCCTTCCCGGCCACTTGCAGTGCGAGAGAGCCCGAGCCGCTACATCGTACGAGAACAAATGTTGCTTTTTCGACATCCACGTGTGAGCCATACTGACGGCGATGGACGCGTTGTACGATTGGACCTCCGCGGAAATTCCAAGACTCGGTGATTTGCCCTTGAACCATGGATAATCGTTTATCGGGGGAACTATCCGGAAACGACATTTTTTCTCGTTCGCTCGATTCTCCAATACTCTCATGGCTATTTCCGGCTGTGGCACGCTAAAAGCCTCCGTGCCGACTTTCATTATTCCCGATTTTTGGTGCGCAATCTCCTGCAGCGTGTACCCAAGGATATTCGTGTGATCGAACCCCAGACTCGTGACACCAATGCACACAGGATTTCGCAAAATGTTCGTCGAGTCGTATTCCCCACCGATTCCAACCTCGATTATTGCAACGTCGATCGGTTCCTTCGTGAATATGTGGAACATCAGCAACGTGAGAAATTTGAAATACGGCGGCATATCTGCATCGTACTTTCGCTCACCGTCCAACATTTCGTACAATTTCCTAAAATATTTCGTAAACTTATCCTCCCCTATCGGCTCCCCGTTTATCCTTATTCTTTCTCGTACCGATACCAGATGAGGAGACGTAAACAATCCCGTTTTAAAACCGTGCTCACGCAATATCGACTCTGTGAACGCACACGCTGAACCTTTTCCCTTTGTTCCAGAAACGTGAATCACAGACAATTCGTCCAATTGTTCCAAACTCATACCTGATCTGAAAATATTCATTAGAACATTATATAAAGATTATGAAATGTCACAATACTAAAACGAATTTGAAAAGAAAAATTCGAAATAATGGAAAAATATTCTTTCAGACTTTGAAAAACGCTCTTTTTTTTATTTTCATTTGTCTGGAGTTACATTAGAAAATTATGCATCTTAAATAAAGTTGAGATGAAGAACAGTGACTAAAAGTTTAAAAGAAAGATGTTTATTTTGATATTTGGAGTAGAAAAACAAAATGTTATGAAATTAATATTTATTGTTTCTAATTATTAATTATCGTTAAATGTTTTTCTCCATCACACAACACATTGAAACGAACTCGCAAAGAAAAATTCGAAAAAATAAAGAAAATATTCTTTTTGACTTTGAAAAACGCTCATTTTTTTATTTTTCATTTGTTTAAAGCAACATTGAAAGATTATACGCTTCGAATACAGTTGAGTTGAAGAGAATTGACTAAAAGTATAGACATAGAAAAAAAACATTTATTTTAATACTTAGATTAGAAAATAAAATTTTATCAAATCAATGTTTATCGTTTCTAATTTTTAATTAATGTTCTCAATGTATTTCTCCATTATAAAACACCAAGACGAACTTGAAAAGAAAAATTCATAATATAGAGAACAAAAAAGTGTGTATTTTAATATTTGGAGTAGAAAAAAAAATTTATCAAATCAGTGTTTATCGTTTCTAATTGTTAATTACCGTTCAATATATTTCTTCATTAGCTCCAGATTTAGGTTTGCCTGTGGTCCATGTTTTTTGGCATTGCTAAGGTAGGCTGCATTGGTTTGAAGACTGTTCAAAGCCTTGATAGCGTCCTGGCAAAAGTACATGCATTTAATTATTTTTCACAAAAAATGAATGAAGAACCGAAACTTTCAATATATAGCGAGAGATAACGTTAATTTGTATTTAAAATAAAAATTCGACTCACCTCGTAGGTTGCAATTGTTCCAATGGAACACCCATTTGCACCGACTTGCATCATCTTTCTGGATAGAACAAGCATCTGAAACGATTCGTTACGAAATCAGTAAAGATATAAAGTCGATATATGATACGTTGGTGTATAACGATAAGAAAAAGCTTTTTAAATCTAATTCTCGATGGCGCGATGTCAAAGGTTAAATTCGCGATGATATTACTCGAGGTCGCAAACGTAAAATCTTTTTCATATGTCTATTGAGAACTAGGTTGGAAATCGGCAATTCTCGATAATAAATTCAAGCTCAAACGATGTTTATATTGAATTTTGTATTAATGTTATTGTTTTGAAATATAGCAAGAGTTTTACCGTCGTAAACATTGTTATCGCGAATAACCTGTACGGATTGCACGCGGTTTTTATCACTCACTACCATGCTAAAAAGGAGCAATGCGTTCCAATATATTCGGATCGGTAAATATATGTTTAAAAATTCAAACATTACTGTACTTACCCCTACCCGCGTATCGCGGTTTCCAAGAAGTATATATTCAGGGCAAAAATCTCAAGTCATTATATTTCGATAAAATTTGAAAATTCGTCTCAGAATAATAAATCCACGATCGGTACACGTGCTCCCAAAAACTAGCAGACGACGCGCGCAAATTCCATCGATGATACACAAAGAACTTCCTAGAGAGAGAAAGAGAGAGATAGAGAAAGAGATAAAAACATAGATTTCAATTGTATGAATTTGAAGCTACCGAGTTTTCCCGCCACAGATATCATCATCCGCATGTTTGCGTGCGGTGCCGGGTTAGGATTTTTTTTAGGTCGATATGTTTCGACTGTCGCTGCTACCGCGCCTGTCATTGCTCACTTCTCCGAGAATAAGCAGTAATAATATCACCGATATTCGCTTCAGTTCCTCCCATTATTTCTCGTCAACGTGTGACAGAAGCATTTTTATCGTATCACGTTCCTCATTATCGTACAAACAGCTGTTTTTATTGAAACCCAAGAAAATTACAATGGCAGACGTATCGATGAATATCTCAAATCCAAACGGCATGATGAGCACGTCACGTAAAATGTCGTTTGGATTGAATGGAAAGCACAATGGGATCGAAGGAAAAACACCTTTCCTCATCGGTGTTTCGGGCGGTACAGCGAGTGGCAAGGTAATCTCGTTTTTTTTTTTCTTAATTATTTTACGAACGAATTATCGTGCGAGATATTTTACGAAATTTTTGTAAATTTTGTGAATAAATACCTTTATTTTCGTCCAATTGCATGTCTTGAATTTTCGGGGGGGGAGAGGGGGAAGAAAAAAATTGTTATGAATGAAAAAACGCTCCTCCCTTTCAGTCAACGGTGTGCAAGCGAATAATGGAGAAACTGGGTCAGGTCGATATGGACCACACGGAGAGACAAGTAGTCTGCATATCTCAGGACAGTTTTTACAGAGACTTAACCGATGCAGAAAAACTCAAAGCCGAAAAGGGACAGTACAATTTCGATCACCCCGACGCTTTCGACAACGATCTTATCCTACAAACTCTCCAGGACATTCTGGCTGGCGTCAAGTGCGAAATTCCTGCTTACGACTACAGAACCAATAGCCTGTAAGTTCTTTCAGAGTTTCTTGGCCATTGACAATTTTCAAAGATCTTTGAAAAATGTTTTTTTTTTCCTCTTGCGTATTTTATTATATTTTAAAATTATAATGAATTTTTCATAAGTGAGGATTATTCATTATTTATTTGATAATTATTTACTTAATTATTCATTTTATTTGAGAAAATTTATAAAATTTCTAAACAACTATTCTTATTTTTATTTTTCTGTTCATCCAAAAGTTGAGTCTCAATATGACAAATCGTCGTTCGACTCTCATTTTCTGTCCTCATGGACCTAATGATAAATTATTCCTGAAAAGAAATTAAAAAAAATATATATATGATTATGGATTGGATGACAATTGTATGAAACACAAAAATTAGTAAATTAAGAGAAACTTACCTTGAAACAATTTGAAGGGTGATCATGCTCGTTATCCCCGTTTCCGGGACGTAGAATTTTTTTCAAAATTCGTTTGTTAGCCAATTGTTTGTAATACAATCGATTTTTCGTCATGGGTTCCCCAGTCAATGGGAAAAAATATCGTTTCACAAATAGCGGCTCTATGTCTCCCCCTGAATTTCGTAATTTTACCTGTGGTAATTTGATTAACGGCTTGTGCGATAATTCTTGCAACATTGAATGTTTTATTGAGACTCTGGGAAATTTGAAAGTTTCAAGATCGTAATTTGACTCAGAAGGCTGAGAATATCCGCACAATTTCGCGCTGTTTGAATATTCTACTACGATGAGAACCACAAACACTATGAGCTGTTCTCGCATTTTTCATTCACTCGTTTTTACAACGACCGGAAAAAAAGTGTTTGCGAGAATTATTTTTCCCTTTATTCGACGTTAATACAGCTCGCAATGTAAATTCTTAGCCAAGACTGTTACCCATCGTCAATTTTCACGAGGCTTTTATACTGAAAGCAAAAATTCGACATTCCTTCCGTTGTTTAACATTTTTTTGAAATGCAAAATATATTTTATATCAAGGAAATAAAATACCGGAAGTTTTAGCATACAAAGAAAATTTGTATACTAATTTTTTTTTATCGTGTTATACAAATTGACTCGGTATATTTCCGGAAATGAAAAACTTGTGTTTTTATTTTGCATTACAGCATAAAGGATCAAATAACGACGATATATCCAGCTGACGTTGTATTGTTCGAGGGTATACTCGTTTTTTACTTTCCTAAGATAAGAGATTTGTTTCATATGAAACTGTTCGTCGATACGGACTCGGACACCCGATTAGCGCGAAGAGGTAAAATATTTTTCAATCTCCCATTAAATGTAGTTTTCTCTCAAGTTAGTAATTTTTAAAAATTGTACAAATTTAAAAAACAAAATATTCTTCAGTTCCCAGAGACATAAAGGAGAGAGGTCGTGACTTGGATTACGTACTTAATCAGTACATGAATTTTGTAAAACCAGCGTTCGAGGAATTTTGTTTACCAACGAAAAAGTTTGCTGACGTTATAATACCAAGGGGAGCAGACAACACAGGTAAATAAGAAATTTTTTCTTCTCAATGAATGACCTGGCCCATTGGTAAAAAGAAAAAATCATTGAAATTAATAATAAGTCAGCGTCATCTACTGCTTTTATTAATTTTTTATCGTTTAACGTCCATTGATCCATCTCACAATACTAAAAGTAAATTAATCAAAAAAGCATCTAAAAATCAAAGGATACAAAAATTGTTAAAGTTATATCTGTGATAAACTAAAAAAAAAAAGAAGAAAGAAAATAAAATAATAAATCGGCTCAAAATCTTTGAATCTCAACTGATAAACCAAATTTTAATAACAAATATTTAAAAAATGAATAAAAAAAAAAGATACAAGTGATTTTATAAAATCAATTATAACCAGTTTATTCAATGTGTATTCTTTTTTTTTTTTAATAACGGACGAGCACAAGTAGCTTTATATCAGTAGCATAATGATTCCTACCATCTGTGTTACGTCCGCGAGAAGAAACTTTTTTTTTGTTATGGGTGCTGCCCGGTGGTTCGAGATACTTTGTCTTTTGGCCTGTTGTTTACTCTCTCAGTGCACGCAGAGATTCCCAAACATGGAATATACATGGCACACGGACGAGGAAAGTGAGGAACAAAAAGCATACATGGTTTGGTTGTTGTATGTTTGCAGTGGCGATAGACCTTATAGTGCACCACATCTGGGACATTTTGCGTTCGAAAAAGGCCGATACTGCAACCGGGCAGCATCCATACATCTGCCAGCGTAGGCGCACTTCGACTTCATCCGACACCCTCAGCATATGACTGATTTAAAAACAGACAAATAAGAACCATGCATGATTACACATCGTATCCACACGCGCACCATATATATATT
>JABMBV010023860.1:0-16199 GCA_018906735.1 Mesochorus sp. PSUC_FEM 10030011
GAAAAAAAGAATTAATTGGCGTGAGTGAGCGATTTATTAGAATTCAGGAAATTTCTATGGAAGCTCATAGTCTCGAAAAAAAAAGCTCACTGAGTAATTCTTATTCAATGAGAAATTTTAACGTTTTATAAAAACCTTTGATTATTTTTTTTTATGCCAAATTTGGATTATTTTAAGCAGAAAAAAAATTACTTTATTTACATTCTCTTTTTTCGTTACATTCTTCGTTTTTTTTCATCATCTTTATTTTGAATATATTGAGATGAAAAAACCCTATTTAAAATCTCTATGTTAAAATCTTAACTTTTCGTCTCAATTTTACAGTGAAAAAATGTTTAAAAATTGAGAAATAAGTTATTTCTCGATATAAAATGTATGCTTTCCAAAATTGAAAAAATTATTTCATTTTTCATTATCATAATGGTACCTCTTTAACAAAGAAATTAGACCAAATTTTAATTATCAGATTTTTCTCTCACACAAAAACAATTTCGACACTTCGTGCTATATCGAAAGATTTTCTTATTGCTGACGAAAATTTTTTTTTTATCAATAAAGACAGTCATTAGATTTATCGTATCGTGCTAAAAGGAGCATTTCGTACGAGTAGCAGTTATTCTTAATTGTATATAAAAAAAAAAAATTGTTCGAAACCAGTAAAAACCAGTAGAGGTTTACTCCGGAGGATCTCCTTTTGTCCATTTCGTTCGTTTTTTTGATCCACCCTTCTTAAAATTCTTGGGTTATCTTCCGACAATGCGATTGCTAGTCGAGCTCGTATCCTATTATACTTTCGTTAGACATTAAACGGACGTAACTGAAGTTATTTCGCGTTTTAAATCCTGCGGGAACCGCGTCGTTTTTTCGTTGGGCAGTGGTCAAGATATAAATAGGCACCTTTTCGTCCGTTAACCCTTTTTCCGTGGTTTCGGTTGAGTTTTTTGCAGGACAGAGAATAAAAAGAGAGCGATTCTTCCTGAAACAAATTCCCACGACGACGGAACGACGACGACGACGTCGACGAAACCGCGAAAGAGAGCGCGGTCGAGTCGCAAGAGTTTCCCCGCTGATTAACTACCTTTTCTTTTTGTTTTTTTTATTTACTTTATGTTTTCACTGTTTACCGTACTGTGTCAGCTTGTATACGGAAAAAAAGTGCTGTCAAAGAGTTCCACGATCGAGGGATGGGGAATATGCAGGGATGAAAAGACGGGCGGTCTCTCGGTATCGTGGCAAGTGATCCGGGTCGAGTAATTCCGGGTTTGTCCCTCGCCGTATCTTCTCTCGTTTTCGGTCAACGCGGGAGCTTATACGAAACGACCAATGTGTATAGGGTTAAGGACACACATACTTTCCGGCTTTCACTCGTCGACTTTTATCGCCGCCACTCAACCTGCTGCGCTTCTCGTGCGTTGTCCTGGTTTGGACGTAAAGAAAACTTTGTCCCTCGAGAGTTTGTCAACCCTTTTTTTTTTCACTCCAACTGCTTATTTTTCTCTGGTCTTGTCATTTATGCAACTTGAACCGGAAACTAAATACCCACCTTTTTTTCCTGTCTTTCTTCGGATTTCCGTCTCTTTTTCTCTGTTCTTGTTTTACGGAATAAAAAAAAAGTGTATCAACCAGTGCTTATTTTAGATAAATAAGCTAAGGCTCGAAATAAAATCAGGCTGTGCAAATATAATATAAAAAAAATCGATATTCAAAATTTTTTCGATATATCGCTTAGTATAAAAAATATCGACGTTAGAATGTTTCCAAATTTTACGAAAATTGTAACTTCTGAAATTCATGTGATAAAAATTTGCAAATTATTTAAGATACTTCTCATATTATATGATATTATTTTATAAAAAAAAAAACGCTATGCTTATATACGTAAACTTCAATGTTCGATTACTCGATAACTGGATAAAAAAAAATCTGGAAAAATTTGTATTTTCATATATAATACCAAAGAATATATTCACCAAATTTTATGAAATTCCAAACATTTCCAAATTTTCCCTTGTGACAACATTTTCAATTAAGAAAAAACTAAAATAACAATTAAAGAAATAAAAAAAAAAAATAAAAACCTCAAAAGTATTGAATTATTTCACATTCTTCACATCTTCATTTGAACAGCTTCACATTTTTTTTCTTCGGATTCCTCTCTCTTTTTACCTGTTCATATTTCTCGAAGTAAAAAAATATTTATTGACTAGTGTTGATTCTGTCATAAGTAAACAAATTAATGCTAAAAATAAAACCAAACTATGTGCACAGATAACAAGACGATTTTTTAGCTGCGGAAGCTGATGGTAAATTCCAGCTATCGCACCATCGTTGTTTTTCATTTTTAGTCATCTCTGTCCCTCGAAAATTCCGGCCGCGGCCACATGAACCCCCTTGGAGGATGACGCGAGAGAGAAAAAGAGCGAGAGAAATAGCAGGTTATAGAAGGTCGCGCGAAGGGAGCTGCGGATCGGCTACTTTGCGATACGCGAGTTCCCCCTGCCTTTACTATAACCCGCGCGAATCCCCGAGCGCAGATTAAGATCCTCCTTCTCGTACTTCTTACCCAATCCTTAAATATTCATCCCCTTGGAAAACCTGATAAAAATAAGGAAATAGCCGCCTGTATAGAACTGCTTTTCACTTCCGTTCTCCATAGTTTTCTTCCCCCTTTTTTTTTATCCCTGCGTAAATAAAAATCCTTATAATAAATTACAAAAAAAAAATAGACAAAATCATTAGGTAATTGTCAAAACATCGATATTAATTCTTCATTTTTTAGGATTTGTTAATCAACATTAATTTAAATGATCGAAAAGAGACATCTTATTTATAAAATTGTGACTTTAAAAAAAAAAAAAATTTAATCATTCCATTGATAAGCTAATGGGTCCAGTTTGATCGTCAATTCATTTTTTTTTCTTTTTTTTCCTCCGGAGTCCCGTGATGTCGATAATAAGCTTTGCTTTAAAAAAAAAAAAATTGTCGAGCACTCCTTAGTATCCTTTTCAATGATCCCTCTCGCCAACGGTATTTAATGTCTCTCGAGCCTGGCTTTAAGCCTCTTACGCACTTCCGAGACTCTTAAGCCGGACAAAGAGAAGCTTTTTTAGCATTTTTTTTCTCTCTCTCTCTCTCTCTCTCTCTCTCTCTCTCTCTCTCATGTCTCTTTCACATTGGGCCTTTTTTTTTGTTCACTCGTGATTCGCGTCTCTCGAGCACGCTTTTCTCTCTGATAATTGAATCAAACGATTTATTTTGCCCGATTAAAAAATACCCAGAGCGGTAGAACGAGGCGATGGGAATCCGAGGAAAGAAGTGGAAGAGAGAGAGAACGCCATATATCCAGTTACCAAAGCAGCTTTTTCAACCCTCCTACTGGTGTCCTGTACACAACGATTCTCGGTGTGCCGGTATCCGGCTCTCTCTCTCTCTCTTTCTCTCTTTCTCTCGGTATCTTTGGAAAAAGAAGGAGGCAAAAGAAGAGATCACCATGGGGAAGGGTGGCAAACGTTTGCCGTCTAGGGTAGTTCAGGGGTGGGTTTGAAACGCGATCCTCTTCCCGTTTATTTGCACTCTGCGCCCGTTCTTTGGGAAAACCCCCCGGGGGAAGGAATGAGAAGAAAAAAAAGAGAGAGAGAGAGAGAGAGAGAGAAAAAAAAAGAAACTAAAATAGGCCGATCACTTGTCGACACCTCGAGATATCTTGTGATAAAGTAATAAATGTTATTATCCCAAATTATTCACGAAAAATACGTGATAAATGGATATTTTATTTTTAGTCTTTTTACAATATTTTATTTAATTATTGTTAATAATTGAATGTGTATTTAGAAAATATACAAAATAGAAAGAAACAATGAGTTTTTTTCTTCCCCCTTTTTTTGTTAAATACAATCAGCTTTTTTAGACCCAGGAAAAGCGAGAGGGTGCCGGCATGTGCAAACCTTTCGAATTGCGGTCTCAAACGCGATAAGCTCGAGCCACCTTGTCGCTTCGCAGCCCTACAGCCTTGAGTTTCCCGGAATGCGCGCGCGATATGGAATTGAATTTAAATGTACCCGCACACCTCGTTCGTTTGTGTGTATTATTCTTCTTCTCATTCTTCGTGCTTATTCTCATCGCCCCAAACCGATGGACCCCGTCCTCCAAGAAAGTCGTGCGAGCAGCTCGCACCCACGAATCATCGTTGATCGATTTCAATTCCATTTTGAGCCAAAAACTTCGAGGGAGGCGCTTTCACAAGTTTTGTCAATTTTTAACATGACCCATAATGAGAAATTCGGTCTTACATTTTTCAATTTTTCAAAAATTTTTTAATTAATGTTTTTTTTTTTTTAATCCTCGCATACTCATTATCGATCTGTAATAATTCGTTTTAACAATTTAGGTAAGGAAAATATCGTTTTTTTAAAATATAAATAACTGAATAAATAATTGCATTGTAAGATTAATGTTCCGTTCAAATATACATATATATTCATTTTTTTTTAACGATATATACGACACAACTCGCGCGTAGGTCTTCGATGCTCGCAACCATCAGACTCTCCTCCGTCTCACTTCCTCGTTCATTTCTGTATTACGCGGGTATGGATGAGCCTTCGCTCGTCTCGTTGCCAACAGAGAGAGAGAGAGAGAGAGAGAGAGAGAGAGAGAAAGAGCGAGAGCTCACCGTGAGCCACACCGAGGCCACAGATGGAAGTACCCGATTTATATGCAAATTCCATATTTGTCGCGGTCCGACCGTTAGACGAGAGAATACACGCGAAGGGAGTACAAGGCAGAAACGAAGGAAGATGAAATAAGGAGATTTTGAGGTTTCCTACGACGTAGATATACTTCTACGAGTATCCGAAGAAAAACTTGACGAATGAATTTTTTTTCCACCCCCCTTTTTTTCAACGAGGGGTCGAAAAAAATGAAATTATTTTCTTATTCGTTAATTATTAAAATTTTCAATTTCGTACGATATTTCATACAAAATATATAATTATAACTCTGAAAAATCTGCCAAAAATAAAATAAATCGAAAAATATTCTGTCTTTTTTATAAATAAAAATATTACGATGATTTAGATCTTGTGAGTTAAAATTAAACAATTAAGTTGGAATTTTTAATATTATCGAGGAATACACATCTATGCCATGTTTTTTTACCATCGATCACCAATTTTCCAGTTTATTATTTTTATTTTCATTTTTTTTTTTTGAAGTTGAGATATTTATTGATGAAATCCACAATTTTCGGTAGTCTCTCGAAAGAGTGCGTGTTAAAATATGAATTTTCATTAAGGAATATCTTATCTTCTATGTTGTGGAGCCTTTCTAAAACTTCGCAAACATTTTTATGCAACATCAAAGAGGCTTTCTTTAATTTTTCAAAAAAAAATCTTAAGAAAAAATTTTTTTACAATTTTCGTGATTATACAGCAAGTACATATGACGTTGAACGACCTTGAATGTGGAGTATGTTGTTTTTTACTTAATTTGCAACAACTTTTCTTGAGCAACTTGAATCCGCAAACTATATTTCGTATGTGAAAAAAAATTAAAAAACAATTTTTCGATTTTAACTCTACGATAGAACTACCATAAAATCTCTTTTGAAAAGCCTTTTTTTTTCGTTTTTTTCGTGTATATTTTTTAAGCAATCCCTTGTCATCTTTTGGCCTGGTAGCCAACGATATCGTTAATAAAGCCAGGACGTTGCGAGCGACCCCTGTCGCGCGCATCTAATCACCCGACGTCCCGACGTCCCACCTTCATTTTCTCCCTGGCAAACGGCTCCCACCCTCCGGGACCTCGTATTTTCAAGCAGACAAGCAGACAACATCATCGGCGTACAGAGAAGCCCGTTGGTGCTCCTCACCTTCGAAGAGACACCTGCATATTTTATGCTCAGTGTAAACAGCCAACCGCCACTGAATAAATACTTTTGTCTCTCTCTTCCTCATGTATTATTAATTGCCTCGCACACGACTCGTCGCAAATTAAAAAAAAAAATAAGCTTCCATCGTGCAATGACAAAAACTAAGTGAGTACCAGTCCCAACATATGGAAATGCAATAAGAAAAAATGTTTTTTTTTATTGACGACAAATTGTTGAAATTTATTTCACACCTATAACGTGACCTGAGTCATCGGTTAAGGAACTCGTTTAGTTAAAATTATTTTCATGATAAACCTGTCATAATAAATTGTCATGATTAATTAATATCATGATTTAGTGAAATCATCAAAATTAATTTTTGTTTGATAATTTATTGAAATTTCGTGTAAATGCTTTCGAATATCATTATCCATAATGTGTTTAACATATTGAAAAAGATGTTGTAAAAAGTATATAAATTACAGAAAAAATATTAAATGTTGAAAATGGCAACTTTCACAGACTTTTTATGGGAGCTTTCGGAAAATTGTGATTTTCAATAATCTTTTTGATTTTTGAGTCGATAACCATATTCTTTAATTTTTGCACATACAATCTTACATACGTTGACAATGTCAATGTAAATTTTTTAAATATTTTCTAAAAAAATCCATGATTTTTCGACCTACTTAAGAATCACAGTAAATTATATTTTAATTAATCATTAAACATCGTTCAATTTAACGAAATTGGAAAATCACAGGAAATTCAAAGTTTATTATGAAGGATTTTATCGAAAGAACCTAAGGAAATGGAAATTCCATGTAAAATAAATTAAATGTCAAACTCAATGAATTAGAATACAATTTTAAAAAATACTTATTAACTTGTGTAATAATTTTCGCTAAATTCGGTAATTAATATAATTAGTATCGGTAAATATTTATTTTAAAATTTCACAACTATTTATTGATATTGAAATAATAGATTATCATATGGAACATTGAGTGAAAAAAAAGATGAAGAATTAGATTGTAGGAGAACCCAAAAGAATAAAAAGTTCCACGTAAAGGAATTTAAATAAACTGGACGTCCTTTTTAGAAAGGATTCAGCTATAAATCATTTTAATTACAATTATGAATAGTAATTACGATACGATGTTCCATATTCTAATTTTCTCTAATGAAATTGACAATCGACGTTGAGAAGACTTAATTATCCCACTATCCCAAAAGTGACAAAACAATTCGTTCAATTTTTCATTCTCTAAAGCATAGGGAAAAAAAAAGAGAAGAAAATGTTGCACTTCAGGGATAAACAAATGCTTTGAAAGTATTATTGTCGTTCTCGTAACACAGTGATTGAGGAGAATACGTCATGTGAAAAATCTCTCATTCATTCTTTCCACTTTGTCGAACCAGGCAAGGGAAAGAAAGAAGACTAATTGTCGAGCATTTTTCAGACTCGAGTCTCGTCACGATAAAGCGAGTTTGTCGTATGCACGCGTGGATTTTAGTGTGGGTGGGCCATGAATGTAGCGGCTGGTGCTTTTACACACACACAAATGTGTATATATATATATATATATATTGCACGTTCGTAACATGTATATATGACATAAAACATACCGAAGATTTTTCGTCACGAGACGCTTGCGAGATATTCCCCAGGGATTACCGGAAATCCGTTAAGCCCGTCGAGCCCAGATCGGTCTGATCACTCGCTGACTTTTTCCACTGCCATGCACACTCTGTCGCCGATTTTTCCTCCCCCTCCAATCGTTCTTGCTCCCTCTTTTTTTCTCTCCTATGCTTCTTATTCATTTTCCTTTCATTTCTTTTACTCTTTCGAATCTTCAAAGAAACAGTTATGAGAAGAAAAAAAAAAAAATTAGCCTCCAAGGAAACAAGACGAAAATGACGAAGGGCGCAAGCTCGTGGTAGATGTGATTGCCTTATATTTATGTTTGTCCTCGATCAGACTCCGTAAGAAATTCTTTCGAAGGACGTCATCCTATGAGGAATAAGGTAAGAAAAGAGAGAGAGAGAGAAAGTGTGTAAGCTTCGGGGGATAACGTGATAAATTATCGCGCGTCAAAGCCTCGTCGTGCATTCATTTGTAGCGTCGCGTTAGCACTGTCATTGGATATCATTACTCATTTTTCGCGCTCACGCATCTATTATGGAGAGTCTTCTGCAACCCGGGTTTTAAAATCCTTCGGCTCAGAATGATCGCGAGACTATGTGCCTTTAATTTTTTTTTATCATTTCTGCTGAAGACACCTTGAAGATTTTTCTTAAACCTCACGTTGGAAAAAAAGACAGAAAAAATGGAAGTTTCTTGGATCAGCGATTTAAGGAGAGAAATTAAATCTTATTGTCTTGATGAATTTGATTTAGCATGAAATCCTTTCCATACGTATAATATAATTTTACGAGAGGGAAAATAACGGACGTCTAGCAAAGTCGCGTGACTCGATCGGAAAGTCCGTGAAAACCGAACCACTTCGTCCTCTCTCTCTCTCTCTCTCTCTTTTTCTTTCTCTCTCTCTCTCTTGCTTTCACATGCTGCGGAGATTGCGTTTTGACGTCTGATAGATTCATGGTTATTGGAATCAGAGTGGTTCTATTGCATTGGCCAGAGCTCGAATAAACTGAGAAAAAGAGAGAGAGAGAGAGAGAAACCCCGAGCTTATACAGTCGAGTCGAGGAGGGAAAACGAGTCAAACTTATCGCCGAGGGCGACGTAAATCAAGAAAACCCGGGGCCACATGGGTCGAATATCTGTTTCGTCGATAAAACCTCGAACGCTTTTTTGCCTACGCTGCAGGTATGAGAAAGCAGCGCGTAATCTCGCACTTCCCCTCGTTGCCTTTCTCACTCGGTTGTCCATATTGCTGAAAACTTTTTTTTTTTTCACCATTTTCAAGAAATATACATAATAAAGAGCTTTTCAAACGATTTTTCACAAGGTGAAGTTTTTTTTTCAAGGCAAAAATATTATAATTTTCATAAGACCCGGTTTTCGACATGATTAAGGAAACCTCGATATTTCCATAGATCTTTAAAGTACGTCAAGAATTTTTGTATAAGTTATTTCAAAATTTTTTGAATGGCGTAAATATTGGAGAACTATTATCAGCCTTTAATGTAAATATATTTTAATCTTTCTAAGCATACATTTTTCCTTACGTGCAATCATCTTAAAACCTTGTAGGAGGTTTATGGGATTGTTGATTACAAATCTGCATTAAAAATTTAGAAATTCAAGATGATGGATCCAATATGGTGGATCGTGAATGCAAAAAATGAATTTCCGGATTTTCAGCTCGAATTCGTAATCAGCGACCCAAAAAGACGTCTATGAATTCATTTTTTGTTTGGGTTTACATTTGTCTTCATGCCTTCAAAAATTTTTTATCCAAGAAAAACAGAGTGGATTTAGGTGACATACTAGTATTTGACTATGATTTAAAGGGTTAATGTGAATTCATGTGAAATGCAGAAAAATTGTATCGATATTCAACACAGGAAAGTCTCAATATTCGTATGGAATCCCATGTGGTTCATATTCATAAGAATTTGCTAATTTTGACTAATAGTTAGGATCACGCGAGGACCACTGATTTAATTATTTTAAAGCCCTTAATTATCGAATACTAAGACCCTATCGATCTCTGGGACATTTACCCTATGCCAGCAGATAACCGGATTTAAAAATGTTAAAAAAAAGTTCATCCATTCGTACGCGTTTCTCATACGAGTCGTATTTTTTTTAGATTTTCCAATAGCCCTATTTTGAACTGGAAATTGTCATCATAACGTTCGCAAATGGCTCTTCGTCCTCCAGTCCTATTTCTTTCTTTTTTTTTTCTCAATCGCGATCGAGTTGGCTACAGTCGTTCCCAGAGGGTTTTCGGGAGTGATGTTGGTGGTCTCATAGCTAGATGCCCACTATTGTCCTTTCTCTTTTGGTTCTTCGATGTTAACTGGACCGGGGACTCCCCGAACTATATCTTTCCCGTACGAAACCAATTGCGACACCTTGAAGGGAGTGGGTTGTAGGAAAAAAAAAAGAGAACTAGAAATAGGGAGAAGGAGAGGAAAAATCCTCATGTTCATATATATATACGAGTTTTGTGTTTTCATCGATTGTGCCAGGGGCGAGAGAGGAAACCCGCGTTCGGTCCATCCTTCCTTTTATTGGTCATAAAAGCAATAATGTGATGCCATACGATAGCCCGCACGCGTGGTCGCAGACGGAATCCTCGATTTCTCGCGATCAGATACGATAAAACGATACAGGAAAAAAAAAAACGTAAAACAGCGAAATAAGGGAGAGGCTGGAGTGGGAGCCCCACGAGAGCTTTCCAGTACTTTGTCCCGTCGACACACAGACTTCGGACTGACCATTCCGAATTCTTTTGTCCTTTTTCTTTTCTTACTTTCATTCCCATTCGTAATCATAAAAAAAATGTTATCCTTGTTCCTTCATACATTCAAGGATAAATTGCTTTAATTTACGGATAAAATGGAAACAGCGCGAGAGACATGTTGAGCTCGTCAAATGCAGGGGGGGGGGAGGGAAGATGAGTAAAATCTTAATGACGTCTCAATTCCTTCACTAAGTTGAAGGCAAAAAAAATGAAAAATAAACTTTGGCGCGAGGAAACAAGCGAGACGAGGGAGATTCTTATCAGACTAGCCTAATTTACTTGCGTCTCTCTCGAGCCTCTCGCAACTCGGGTCCGTCTGTTCTTCTTTTTTCTCCTCCTCAGACCCAACTTACCGTGTAGCTGCTTGCACACCCCTCTGCTTCTTATTTACAAGTATAAAATTGGACGGTACGAGAGAGGGTTTTTTTTTCCCGGAGAATGGTGTAAGCACGACGCGCGAGATGGCCTCGTTTTCGAAGCTACTTAACTCTGACGGGACGTCGAGTGTAATACGTGTTGCTTTAATGATACTCTTGGGGAAGTGATGTGACAATATCCTGCATATTTTCACCACATTATACCATAATTACCTTTTTTTTTGAGTTCTGACGTTTTGCTTCCTTATAAAATTTTACAGACAAAAGAGATGCAACCTTTTCCTTAAAATTTGAGAACCGATTTGGAGTACGTTATATTTTTTAGGTTTAAGGCTTTTGATTACGTTTTAGAAGATTTCATTTCGTCTCGAGTTTAGGCTCAAGTTATCCGTTTGCTGAATTGTCACTCATAAAAACCACCAGAATATTCCAACTATCCACTTGCGTATTAGGAATTTCGAATTTTTGAGAAATTTAACTGAAGGTAGCGAGATATTTGCTCAAGAAAAAAATGTCACGTAACAATTGTCTTCAAATAATTATTTTTCGAAAAAAATATTTGTGTTCATAAATTAAGATTACAATTCTAAAGTACGAAGTTTAGTTGGTTAAATAAATTTTACGGCCCCCGTTTAAATTAAATGATGGCCATTCGAATTAAATAATAACTCAAATGTAAGCTTTTTCAATATACTTTAGAAAAATAAATGGCACTTTCAAGATGGTAATAATACGACGGATCTAATACCCATTTAGGTCAGGTTATAAGATAAACATTAAATTAAAATAGACAAATATCAATTAATATCTGTAATGTCTACCTAAAAGTGTCACTCATTTATCGAAAGTATATTAAAAAAGTTTTTTTTGTTTGAATTATAATCCAACTCAAACGAATATCAGTGATTTAAGGAGAGTAGTTTTTTTTTTTTAAACAAAGAATATTTATTTCACCATACACATTTACATGAAATTAAAAACTGATATATAATCAACTGATATAAAAAAGGCATAATATAATTGTAATCAAAGTTTGATAAATTGTTAAATACCAAATGTCATTGGGATATATTTCATATTTTTATTTGTTATATCTTTCTAATATGATTTTATGATACAACATTTTATGTAATTGAATACTTTTGATGTGACTTCCATTTTAAGGATTTTCTATGAAAGGATCAAAGAAATGTTAAGGATTTTCTATGAATTACTTCTAACCTTTTCAAACTAATGTTTTTTTTTTCAAAATAATGGTAAATACGAGATTAATATTTCATGACATGTAACATAAATAAATATTTTATCCAATATAACGTCAATGAAAGAAAATTATAATTAATTATACTAAAATTATTAACGATAGATGAAATACATTAGCTTGTGTTTTATTTTATTTTTTTCTTCATTCAATCGAAATTATGTAGTACACGAGCCAAAAAAAGTGTCTGAATGTCCGGAAGGACATGGGAATTCTCACCCAGAGAGATTTCAACGTGAACGACACCTTGAGCCGAGATTACCAGCACTAGAGCCAGTACTCCGAATCCTCTTTGCCAGGACTCTCTTTCAGCCTTCCGGCTTGTCCTTCTACACATACAAATATAGTATATATATATACGTAGAATATAGTCCCTTTCCCCTCTAGGAGTCTTACGCGTGTTCCCTTGCCCGTACAATCTTTTCTCACGTTCAAGCGAGGACAGACCGTTTCGGAGCTTAGCGATCCCTGTAAAAGCCAGGGGGGTCGTTTTCACGAGCTTTTACATTTACTCCTCGGTATATATAACCTCGAAAGATCACTGAATAAATTCGCGAAAGGAACTCATCTCTGACTCGTAGAACTCGTATATAGAGACGTTTTTTTTTTGTAAGTTTCAGGCTTGTAATATCTTTTGTGCTCGTGATAGTGGAAGGGGAAGGCGAAGGACGGAGAGTATAAACGGATAGGAGGGGGTGTTGGTAATGGTTTTAAGGGGGATGGTCCCAATGGCGGCTTAATGGCCCACCATCTCTGGTTTTACGGTCGATTATCGCCTGCTCTCAAGCTCAAAAACCCTTTCCACGAAATACTACATCGCGCTCGGATTCTTATACTCTCGCTAAGATTTTCCTTCGCCCTCGCGGCCTGGAGCCTTCATTCGCCCTTTAAAGAAGCTAAGATTTGCCCAAAGACTCTGTACTGGGCTAGCGTATACGTAAACGCGTAAAGGGAATTGCGGTATCATCGTAAAACCAAAGGATAGAATACTTCAAGACGATGGAGGAAAAGAGCGCAGCTTCTTATTCTCGTTTTCTCTTATGGACCGTTAAATCTTGTGCCTATATTATATGTATATATATATATATAGAATGCGGCCCACCAAATCGTACATTTTGACTTTAAACAGTCGTGGAATTGCTTCGCAGCGTATTGACTGTTGTCTCGTTTTATCTTCAGAACCGGACGGTCTATTTTTTTGTAGATTTTTCTTTCCAGTAAACGTAATGGAAGGGAAAAGTAACTTAGAAAGACAAAGAGAGAGAGAGTAGGTAAGAGAGAAATGGATAAGGGCGCTAGGACGAATTTAATCGAGCTCGTGGATTTTGGGGATAAATGCTCCTCGCGTTCTCCGGGCATTCTCAACGCCATTAATTTATTTCCCTTTGAATGCATCCGAGCAACGGGGGTCGTACCTCGTTGCTGGTTCTATATATACCAAGTTCCCGTTTCCTCTCTCTCTCTCTCTCTTTCTCTTTCTCTCGCTGCCCCCACACCCTCCGATCTTATACTTATCCTAAGCTTCGTCGTAGAGAAACCTCGAGATTCTCTCTCTCTCCTTCTCTTCTTCCGTCTTTGGCGGGTGGGCGTCGCATGACCGGGACATTAAGACATTGTTCGCATGATTTACAAGTCCGAATTACATTCAGGCTATATACCGTCGAGCTGCTCCTCGACCCCGCGCACCGCTCGTATATTAAACATACATTGTGAGTTAACCCTTTCGGACGAGTCTCGCACCAGTCACACCCAGCACTGAATTCCTCCACCCCACTCTAGTGGCCCTTCTTCTGTGCACCACGCGCTCGTCCAAGAACAATTACTGCGATTATTCCCTAACAAAAAAACACACTATTTCGGGATGGATACGTACCGCCACAACCAACAATTCTTTAGAGTCTCCCACGATTCGTTCTGTTTCTTTTTTTTTTTATTACAAAGCCAAACTTTTCTTCTTTTCCCGAAGCTCATCGAGGTAATTTTTTTTCCTCTTCATTGCTCAGTACAACGATATACGATACAAACGAGAAGTTGGTAACATTTCGAATGAACTCGACGCGCGGAGTTATCGATCATCCAATTAGCTCCTGCCACGAGAAATGCCAAAACGTGTGGGGAGTGATCGATCATTCGGGCGACTCGCTGCCGTTTGGCGATCGTACAATGTTTAAGGCAGTAGTTTATATATGGATAGGACCTAACTGATCCGACATACACGGCGTATACGCACACACGCGGATGAGAGAATCGCTAGTAAAATGTTGGTACGTCTGATGAGAGCCTCGAGGTCCTGGAAGAGCCGCACATTCGACCCTTGCACCCCGTGATCAGACGACCCCCCTGCCACCTCTTTTCTCCTCGATTCGGGGGAGGCTGGAAGGGAGGCGGCCTGTTCGAATCCCTAATCAACCCTTTTCAACGCGGGCGCAATTTCGAGAAGCCCCTTTTCACGTTCCTATCGCCCCGAGGGGGGGGAGAAGGGAACCGGGTACGTTCCTTGATCGAACGCCATTAAGGGCGTAAAGTCAGCGATGCAGGACGAAAAACAATGTTAATTGCGTCTCTTTACTTGCCAAACCATCTCGCGAGTTTCCGAGAGAAAATTCTTTCAGGAGAATCCCTGAAAAAGCCTCGGAGCTTTATAGCCACACGTCCGATATTTCTTTTCGTCATTAACTCAACCCAACCCTTACTCCTAATTAATAGATTCTTGACACGCACTTTTCACAAACCTTGCTAACTAACGAACCCATCGCCCTAGAATAAGCTGCGTATTTCCTTTTTTAAGGACAACTGTCCGTGTATTCGAGGTCTAGAAAACGTCCCGGCATCCAGAATACTTGCGGAAGGCACACCCTTACGCCCTTGAGCGAAAAACTCGATACGAAGTCAAAAGAGCGAGGGAGAAAGAGCGAGAAGGGGGGGGGGGGAATGAGGAAGTTAAAGGAAAGAGCGAAAGTTCGCCAGTGTTACGTCGGGAAGTTGGTTATTTCTCCAATTTTTTTTTCCTCCTTCATTCTACACCCAACCCAACGAGACCGGAGATACCGGGTGGGACCGAGGGGCAGAAGTCTTGTTAATTTTTTTTTCTCTCGTCCTCATCTTGCTCCTTCTCCAGCTTTACAACGACCGAGACAACGACGACGACGACGACGATATTGCGAAGGAACAACGAGTTTTCTTCAGGTTCCTGTCTCGATATTTTGCAGCCTTACTCGTGGCATTGTACATATATCCAATCGAAGGTTACCCTCGAATCAGTAGTTTGCGTTCTAACCTAACTACAGTCAAAAATGTACTTCAACCTTGTTAATTTTCGTTAAAACTCCACACATCTTCTTAATTTCAATAATAGATTATTACTTTTTATTGTAATGTACTCTTCGCACGCGTTCGATGATCAAAACCCAAAAAAAGTTGATCTTCAATTCTTTTATTCTTTCTATTATAGACCAGTATTTGAATTAGCACTGGCTTTTAGTGTACTTGTAATTGTATCTCGCATGAGATTGCTTGAACTGTCAAATCTTTGAGGCTGATCAATCCTCGTTGCAGTTAATTTCATCGATAAATCATTGATTATTTAATTTCTTCTTTACCAACTGTAGTTTAATATTATCATTTCGGATGATATTGAGTTTTAGTTATAATCGCAGGGGTTTTCGATCCTGTATACAATTTTTGATAATCTGAACCCCTTTTAAAAGGAATAAGCATACAAAAATGTAGTATCTTACAAAATAAAAATAAAAAAAAAGTTAAGGAACAACTATATCTTTTATAACCGAAAATTCGATCCGTTTTTGAAAATGAAAGCAAGAAAAGCTTGAACATTTTTATATATCTGGAATTGATGAACTCGATTATTACGCGAGGCAGTTCTTGGCTCTCGTTAGCGAGCAGAAAGAGCTTTCACAGCCAGTGGAAATTTTGCCGTGCGTGAGCAATCGCGTTTCTTCTCTTTCTCTGTTCGATTACGCTATACGTCAACCTGATACAACGAATCGAATTCCTTCGTCTCAGGCGCCCCTTCTCTTTCTCCCTCAACGTTACTCGCCTGAGCACATCGGGCGTTGAAGGTGTTTGATATATAACTCTCCTATATCGGATAATAATTCGCGATATACGACGCGTAAATTGTTAATTTGCGTCGAATGCACATGACCCTAAAAGATTTTCCTCTTCCACAGACATTCTCAAGGTCTTCCATTCTTCTCAATCTTTTCAATTTTAATTTTATATTAATTTTTTTTTTT
>JABMBV010023971.1:0-16196 GCA_018906735.1 Mesochorus sp. PSUC_FEM 10030011
CACACTTTGCGGGTGATCAGTCCGCAAAGAGGTCCCTAACAAACGGTAACCGAGAGACAAAACGCGAGAGCCGACAACACCTAGAACGACCCATAGCGACGAGCGCATGTATGGGGCGCTCCCACAAAACGTTCTTAAGTGACGTGACATTTCCCTACACCATATACGATGATACGATAACCAACCACATTTAGAATATACCTGAAATCCAAAACCTTAACCGTAACCCTGATAAATGATAAATTAATCCCAATTACTTAAACGAAATCCTAAAAACCCAAACCTGAATCCTTAACCGAAATACAATACATTAACACTAAATAACGGAAAGTCCCAAAAACCATAACCATTACACATAGGACGGAAATTTCGATAGCCGGACGTGACGTGCTCAAACAGTCAGCGACGCGAGAGCGATCATGACGGTCACCTCAAACCTCGCGCGAGCGTAACGTCACTCGAAAAGGTGGCGTGACAAAAAGTTACGTCATAGACCCCCACCCCGGAAAATTACAAGACGTTGTCGATCCTCTCCAGCTCGTCATAGAACGCGAACGCGACATAGCTGACTGGTAATTCGGGAATAATGCCTCCGAGTTGCTGGATCCATGACCCTCACCCCATATAGGACGACGTCCAACGATATTCCTGACCATGCTCCGACCTGAAACAAGTGAAACAACAGGGCCTACGCGGCCTATGCAACTCTCCCCTCCAATTCTCGCTCGTGTCACTCATCGCCGTCGCCTTAAAAGAACCAGAATCACTACTAATCTAACTTAAAATAGACGAAATATCGAAACGGGGATCTCCACAATCGATAGCTAATCACTCCAATAACTCTAGGGAATTTCCTCACACGCCTAAACACTCCTACGCCAAATCCGCTCCAATAATTCCAAGGCCACTTGGCTAAATCGCCGTTGAAGGTTTAGAGGTAGTAATTTCTGCCAAAGGCCAGTTCATTAACTTGAAGAAATTTGTTTTATTATTGAGCCCGTGAGGCCGGAAATGGCACCTCGGGGCAAGCCCCCACAAAACATAACAAACCACTATAATTAAGTAATGAAAAAAAACAAACGGTAACCAAAATAACCTTAGCCGGGATACTACTTAGATCCAAAGGAAAATATTATCTTATCAAAGTAAAAGAATTAAAATTAATGATACTCTACGTTCAATTTTAAATGAAATTGAAAGGTCGGTAAGTCCGATTTCTGTCTACTACGATAGCCGTTCAAACCTTAGCCGTCAATTTTTTAAACGAGAACCGGGGTAATTAAATTGTTCGTCAAACTGTCGGTAACCGGGGTCAAAGCGTTTGGGGTCGCTGCGCTCCTTCCTGGTTAACGGTGAAAGTCCTTAGTGTCGTCGTTTAGGCTGGACCGAAATGACAACGGCTGGATGGATGTCCGCTGCCATAGCCGTACCATGTCAACAACGCTGAGCCTTGAGTTTCCTTAGCCGAGCGGGGTGCGGGCGAGCTACCGATTAATCTGGTGGACTGCGTCGTGGTAGGGCCTGGCGGGGTGCGATGCACTAATGGCCACGGTCGTCCGTACTGTGGTCTGGCCGGTCCTGGTGATGGAGTCGGGACTCGGTCGACAGTGGCGGGCCCGGTTTGGACCGGCGGCTCGAGGTGATTTGAGCGACGCACCGACATGGCGACGGAATTGGGGTTCGTTGGTGGCGTTGACCCGCGCTTTCTTGACCCTTGTGACGTTGTTCGGGTCACGGTATCTCCCCGCTGTCGGACGGACTGCTGGTGGTGACGACTCGTCGGTCTTCGTGAGGCATCGGCGGGGGTCGCTCTTGGCACAGCCACGTCGCGCGTTTGGGTCGCCGACGGGGTTGTTGCCTTGACCTGGGTGGTCGTTTGCGCCGGTAATGCTCTCAGCGACGAGGACCTGGGCACGCTGGCAGTGCGGTTCGGCGCGTTACGGGTCAAGAACTCCTTAGCCGGGACACGTAGTTCTGGGTCTTGTAGCATGAAGCCGGTTAAACGTTTCATCACCCCGGCTGTAAATCCTGGCTTCACATAATCCAGCGCCGTCAGTTGTAGTCGGTGATTGCGTATGGGGTCCCACAGATGGTCTTGGAGTGCGTGTGCCACTCGGCGGTGCGCGCTTTCCCAGCGGCGCGGTTCGATGTTGAACTCCGGAAGCGCTACGACGTTATTTTCGGGCGTCGTCATTATTCCGCTGGTTGGTGGGCGGGTTCGTCGACGACCGGATCCGTTAGTTCGTCAGTTTCGTCGGCTTAGTCGTGGGTGGTATCGCGTCGCCCTAAAGGTGTTAGATGGAGTATATTAATGTATAGTTCATGACAGAATCGGGGACGACCATTGTAAATTTTCGGTATGACCTTTAAAGACGAGAAAGTAAAATTCGAATAGAAAAAAAAAGTAACGGTACCCGGGATGTCCACTCTGAGTGGCTGTTAAACGGTAACCGGGAAAAAGTAATGTGGGTCTGCTGTGACGTCGTAGTGGCGAGAGAAATTCGTAGGCCGTGGTTGATGCTCGTAGACGGGCTCCAGAGGGGTAACGGTGGTCAGACTGGTTATCGAAGTTTTGATGGTTCGGCGACGTTGTGGACGGAGACGTAGGTGGTTCGGTGTCAGATTTGTTCCCTATTGGCGGTACGGTGGCTCCGGAGGGTTAGCTCCATAGTGGGGTTCCCACTCGCAGAAGCTCGGCCTCGCCTTGGATTCCGGTTGTCGAATCTCGGGTCTATCGCCCGCGGGAATCGGATATGTCGCGGTACGTTGAGGCCGAACCTCTTTACGTAGGGGCCCGCGGCACTCCACTCCTCACCACAGCGGGGACACTCACGAACCGTGACCCCGGGACGTCCGCAGCGACGGCAGTGGCGTGTTAATGGAGCCTGACACTCCCTCCGTTTGTGACCGGGTTGGCGGCAGTTGTGGCACACCTCACGTTGAGAGTCCCAACCGATAGGCTGTTCGGAGGCCGTACGGGATTGGTGGGTTCCGCTACCCCCACTTGGTGGATTTGGGCTGAGTGATGACGGCGCACCTTCCATGGGATCGGGGACCTGAGCTCCCCGAGGCTCGGAGGACCGGGCGTCTGGGTAACCGTCGGTCCCGTCATCTGTCGACGACGTATCCATAGCGGTCGAGGTAGTAGGGGCCTGTGACCTGCTCGGGCCGGGATTCGATGGCCAGCTCTGGCGGGTTGGAGCCGTGGACGTTGATGTTGCCGAGGATGAGTCAGGGGCTTCGATTGACTCAGTCGGGTGGTTGTCCCGCCTGGTGGCCATGGCCCTCGTTCGAAGATAGTCGAGATAGCGGTCGTAGTCCTGGGGGCTAACCCTGACATTCGGAGACTCCTCGACGGGGACTGCGTCGGTTTGTACGGCCACATCCCGAGTCGCGGGTGGTTCGCATTGCGTGCCGATGTCCGAGGAAGTAGGCCAATCGCGCACGTCCATAGGTGTTGCAGCCGTCTGTGGGAAACGGGCTTCGAGCATCGGGCAGCTCCCGGTGGTCGTATGTGCCAACTTGATAACCTGCTCGCGCAGCGCCCTTAAAAACCCGGGGTGCAGGTACTCCACCGTCACTAACGGGGTCGTGTATGGCAGAATTGGATTCCAGAATTCGTCAGCCAGGAGGTGTGTTACCCTGGCTCGGGCCTCTTCTCGGCGTTGGTCGTCCGCCTTCCGAGCAAACTCTTCGCGGACTTCCGCCTCGGTGGCTGCTCGCTGGAAGAAGTATTCTGCGCCCTGACCAGCCTCGAATTCATCTTGTCGGAAATCTGGTAGGGATTCCGTGTCAGCCAATGATCCCGCAGGAGAGACGGATCCCAGATCGTACTCGTCCGTTAGATGGTCGTTGCTGGTGTCGCTGTCGGAGTCTAGCAATATCTCCTCAGCCTTCGGTCTCGCCTGCCTTTTCGCCATTTCTCTCGCCGTCTAGTAACCTTAGCCGTAGAAAACCTTAGCCGCTGTAACAGGGACTGTCGTCTGGGTCAGGGGTTACGGGGCCTGCAGAGTGTAAACAGAGTATGGATTAATATAGGGTTTTACATCCTGCACATGAACTTTACCCGTCCAAGTGCCATCAACCTCACGCAACTTTAAAACCACTGGCGATAATTTCTCGATAATTCGAAATGGGCCGTGGAACTTTGGGGCCAACTTGGCCGAGATGTGCTGTGTGGCGGAGGAAAGTATATGTAGTCTCTTTAATACCAGATCCCCTACCCCGAAATTTCGTTCTCTCCTACCCCTATTGTAGTACGTAGCCTGCCTATTATACGCTGATTCCAACTTCAGGACTATGGACTCCCTTAACGACCTTAACCTGTCCATTCGCTCGCCCCAACCTCTCGCTGTGCTCGCTATGACCTCCGCATCGCTCGTATCGTCTTTCCGGAGTAGTACCGCGGGTTGTGGTTCCCTCCCAAAATTTAAGAACGCGGGGCTAGTTTCGAGAGAGCTATGATACGCTGTATTATACGCGAAACGGAAATCGGGGAGATGGACGTCCCATTCGCGATGATCGTTGGTTAAAAATGACGTTAACATTACCTTAAGGACTCGATTCACGCGCTCTACCGGGTTTGCCTGAGGATGGTATGGCGGGGTAGTATGGTGGCGAATGCCGACACGCTCGGTAATTGCTCGAATATCACGATTCACGAATTCTGTACCGTTATCCGTCAGTAATACTCGGGGTGCTCCCCAACGAGATACAATGAGATCTTCGATAGCCTCCGCGATTCTTTTCCCCGTGGCTTTTCTAAGTGGACAAAGCTCAACCCATTTCGTAAACAAATCCTGCATCACGAGTAAATATGAATAACCGGCCTTACTAGTAGGTAACGGGCCCATTATGTCCGCGGCTACGGTATCCCATGGCTGTTCTAATATTCTTCGCCCCATGAGACCGGCTGGAGCGGCTTGCTCCACCTTACAACGCTGGCAGATAGCACACGTGCGAATATAACGAGCTACATCTTTGAACATATTCGGCCAGAAATAATGGGTAGCTAACCTCCGATAGGTTTTCTCAATACCGAGATGGCCCGCTTGAGGTAGGTCGTGAACCTCCGAGATAGCGACAGCGCGCGATTCGCGTGGGAGTACGAGCTTCCAACGGTGTAAGTCACCGACTTCCACGGACGCGAGATCGGACGGTCTATGGTGGTAAAGACGATTCCGGTCGACTTTCCAGTCTGGGAATAAATCAGCGCGATGTCTAACGTCGCGAACTTTTCGATTGTACCAAGAGTCGTGAATAACCGCGGGCGGTACGATAGCCATACATTGACCTTCCGGTATCCGAGATAACGCGTCTGGGACATGATGTAATGCGCCCTTACGATGAATGATCTCGTAATCATATTCCTGTAACTCGAGTGCCCAACGACCCAATCTACCCGTGGGGTTCTTAAGATGGTGAAGCCAACGTAGGCTCGAATGGTCTGTAATAACGGTAAAACGGTAACCTTCTAAATAGCATCTGAATTTACGGATTGCCCAGAGAACTGCCAAACATTCTTGCTCCGAGGTAGTGTAATTTCTTTCGGCATCGTTCAGCGAACGGCTCGCGTACGCGATCACGTGCTCGACCTCGTCGATCGTTTGTGTTAACACGGCGCCTAAGCCTACCCCGCTCGCGTCCGTTTGGAGTACAAACGGCAGGTCAAAGTGGGGACACGTGAGGGTCGGTGCAGACGTGAGTCGTCGACGGATTTCGTCGAATGCCTTCTTTTGGGGCTCGCCCCATAACCACGATTGTTTCTTTTTCAAGAGTAGCGTAAGAGCGGTAGCCAATGTCGCGAAATCCGGGATAAACCTACGATACCACGACGCCATGCCCAAGAATCGGCGAAGTTGCTTGACGTTAACCGGGGTTGGAAAATTTAATACTGGAGCAATCTTTTCGGGATCCGTTTGTAACCCGTCCTTATTCACTAGAGAACCGAGGTAACGAACTTGCGAACAACAAAACTCACTTTTCTCGGGATTGATGGTGAGACCGGCCTCCTTAACCTTACGTAAGACTTTCCTTAACCAGAGCTTATGCTCGTCAAACGTCTGTGTTACAATGATTATATCGTCGAGATACACGTAAACATGGGGTTGCATTTCCGGACCAAGTAGACGATCTAAGAGTCGTTGAAATGTGGCTGGCGCGTTAGTTAACCCAAACGGCATGCGAGTAAAATGATACAACCCCATTCCCGGTACCGTAAACGCGGTGATCTCGCGACTATTTTCTTCAAGGGGGACTTGAAAATAGGCTTGGCTCATATCCAGAGTGGTAATATAATTCGCTTGCCTTAACCGGTCTAAAATACCATTCATAATGGGTATCGGATACGCGTCTCTTTTCGTCACGCTATTGACTTTTCGAAAATCTAGACAAAATCGGAGCTTACCATTGGCCTTCTTTACCATTACGATAGGGCTAGACCACTCGCTCTGGGATGGTTCGATGATCCCTTCTCGCAACATCTCGCTTACTGCCTCGCGAATAGCCTTCTCGATCGGCGGAGACACCGTATAATGGCGCTGTTTAATCGCGGGGTGCCCGTTCACTTCGATACGATGTTGAGTTAGGGTCGTTGCTCCCAACTTCTCCGTTGCCGGAGGAACTTCCTGACGCACGAGTTCTTGGAGTTCGCGATCTTGATCGGAGGTGAGTTCCCGCAAACCACAACACTGAAGGGTATCAGGCTGACGTAACGATTTTTGCTCGAATTCGAACGAGACTGATGGGTCTGGCCGGAAATGATAACGCGAGTTCACGAAATCTACCACCAGTTCGGTCTGTCGGAGAAAGTCCAAACCCACGATGCAGGGTAGCACTAACGCAGGTAGTAGGTACGCGTTGAGGATGAATTCGCGCTGATTCAGACGGATGGTGGGTCTCACGACCTCGCGAGCCACGGCGCGTTGGCCACCGGCCATTTCTATATTACGTGGTCTAGATGTTACGCGCGGTATCCGTAATTCGTCCAACAGTGGGACGACAGAGGGTCCAAAGAAAGTACAACTCGATCCCGAATCAACAAGAGCGCGAATTGGCGAGCCATGAATAGTAAAGGTGATATAAAACGCGGCAACGCCCGTGTCGGAGGACAACCCCCCAAAACATAAAGTCACGGGTTCGTCTGACTCTTCGATATTAATTCCCGGGGTGTTCGTGGTTCGGTTAAACTCAATGGGGTTCACGAGAGGGTCATTAGCGGAAGGTGATGGCGGACCCGGTTGGCCCGCCTCTAAGCGTTTCCCTGGCAGGTACAATTCACTTTGGTTACTCCGGCGCGACCACAACGGTAGCAGAAACGCTGTCTCGGGGCGGTACAACTACTAAAGCGATGTCCCGAGAGTTGACAATTCCAACATATTAAGGGGTTTCGATTTGCATTACTAGCCGGCGCAGGTGCGGCTTCGCCCACAGGATCGCAATTAACACGCGTTTGTTGGTGAAGAGACGACGCGGATGTATTCTCAGTACGTGGCGAGGCACGTTCGTAAGGAGTACGCGGTAATGGTCGCCCATTGGGCCTAGGTTGCAACGCGTTAAGTTGTTCACGGGATTCCGATTCAAGGTCGTCGCTAGCCTCATCCGCCATAACGTCGGTTACTTCGACCGCGGCATATGCGTTCCGATTAACTTGCCCCAAATTATCGTTTCGAGAAACTCGCGGAGTCCTATAGGCTAATTCCGGGCATAACGATTGCTCGGGCGGCGGCGGAGCACGATAAGTCTTTGAAGATTCATAGCACTTCTCCATTTTCGTCGCGTCTTGCATGAACGCCCCAAAATCGTAATGCTCCTCGATCTGGATCGAGCATTGAAACCACGGTAAAAGATTGCGATGAGCGTATTGGAGTTGTTCGATTTCGCTCATCGGAGGGTTTAACCGAGCGAATAAACCACGTAGGCACGTCAAATAGTCCGCGACCGGTTCTCCTACGCCTTGCGTCCGACGCATGATTTCTACTCGTAACGCGTACTGATAGTCTGGGTCGCCGAATCTCGTGCGACACGCGGTACGGAACTCGGCATAGGATCTCCAACGATGGCGTTCGGTACGGAACCAGGTAAGCGCGATCCCTTTTAGGAAAAAGGGTAAGCAGAGTAAAAGGTCTGCATCTCGTACCGAAACTAAGTCGCGACCTTCCTCGATGTATTAAAAACGTATCTACGTCCTCTTGCTTCTTTCCACTAAAGTCAATGTTCCATTTTCGCATGAAATTCAAAGCAGCGGAAGCCGTCGCGGGATAACGCATCGGACGGTGGTCCTCGTGATAGATAGGACTTTCAAACGAGATTTCCGGGCGAGCTTGACCGGGAGGTGGAATGTACGCGGCTTGAGATGGTCCGGCGATATTTGGATTCGCGATAACTCGTTCTCCCATTACGGTCGAATTAAGGGGGACGGACGGACCGACTGGATTAGCAGGGGGTGTATCGTGAACCGTTAAGTTGGTCGCTTGCAAGCCCGAGTCATGGTTTAACGGATGGTCCTTATCAAGCGCGTCTCGATTCGACTCGGCCATAACTGATCTCGTTCAATTATACACGATTAAACGGGTTTAATACGCGCACTCCAAAGCTCAAAGGTTTAATTTAAAGAAAATGAAGGTAATATTCGAATATGTAAGTTCGAGGTTACTAGCCTGTACACCGACGTTCGCGAGAGGATTCCCGAAGAATAAAAGAGAGCGACTCTTCGCCGCGCGGGCCTTATATAGGGTTTCGTCACGGGCGTCGTTTACTCCCACTCTGACTACTAAGATAACACGTGATCTTGTAAAATGACTCACGTGATTCGCGACAAGAAATAACGCCTGAAATTTTCCGATATTTTCTCATTTTATTTTTCCTTATCCGAGGTACGATATAAACGAGTTGTTTCGATAACCGTTATATTATTTTACCTTAACCGAATAACAAGAATTCTGAGAGTTCGACCGATCGTACTAGGACGTGAAAGAAATATATAAAATGTCAACAACGACGCACGAATGGTTTTCGGGAAGCTAGAAGTAATTCTGAGGATATTCTACTTTTGTCCCCTTAGTTATTATTCGAGAAAGTTACCTCAAATATTTAATTCACCGCGAACAAAGGATTTATATTCCACGCGAAATGAGAGATCGAAAATTTTGTCGAAATATCGATTTATAATTTGCGTTACGAGAAACCGAAGAGCGAGCACGACAGGTCACGCGAGCATGTTTACATCTCGAGAGTCGCAGCGAGCGAAGACAAAGACCAAAAATGAAAACAAGGCAAGAACGATAATCGGGACTACAATATTCGTTGAAATTCCGAGGCTTACTTACCTTACAATAAGCCAAAAATACAATTAACATTAAGCCTTATCGATACCTAAATCAAACATATAAAACCAAAAATTATTTCGCCACATTCCCTTAGCCATTTCGTAATTATAATGAAACAAAAATTCGTGGGCCCCACGTCGGGCGCCATTTTGCGACGCGAATTTCTTCCGCCACGTATACCATCGAGTATATGGCGCCTTCCGTCTCAAAAGAACAATACAATAACCCTGACGACATTATAAAAGCGGAATTACCCCAAACTCCCAGAAACCCGGCTGGAAATTGAAATGAGGGCCAAGTCAGGTTATGATCAGGCTCCCTTACGATCTTATTCAGGCCCTCGTGTGGCAGCCAGATAATGCCCTTATAAGTTCGGTAACGCATATTCATAATTGGCCCTGGTCAGGCTAACTTGATAAGGGCCCTACAACAGCGCCATATCACGGCCCATACAGGCTTTACCGATGATAGCCTTATTTCTAGTGTTTTTATAGTTGAAAGGGTAATATATATTTATAATTTAGATTCAGAACAAAGTATTCTGAATCTAAATTATAAATATATTAATTTTTCAACCAAAAACAGATGTATATGACATTCATGTATATATTGTTACGAATTATTTTGACATTTATTACTTTTCAATGACAAATATTTTATTAAAATTTTAATGTAATTTAATTACAACAATTATAAAATACAACATAAAGGAAACTGAAATGAATAATGAACAAAGAAAATAAAACCTTAGACCTGAAACTTATATGAAATTGACCCTTTAGTTACATTACAACTAAACTATTTTTTCCGGCGTAAGGCGCGATTCCCATTCCAATCTTTCACGTTGTTGAATACTTTGCCCGTCGCTTGCTCTATGTCCTTTACGGTCACCGTGGGTCTGTTTTGACCATCGGTATATTTCGCCTGGATAGCATCTTGAAATAAACAAAATATTAATCATTTAAATAAAATAGTAAAATGATGGTATAAATAAACAGAATTCTTTAGCATCTTTTATAAAACGTACTTTGCATAATGGAAAAAAATTTAGTGTCTTTGAAGACCGCTTTCTTTCCTGTATCCTTTACCGCTGTATAGATTAATAAAACCTCGCGGGAAATAAATCTTTTTAAAATATCTCGTACAGTGAGAAGAACAGGATACGAGGAGTTGGCTATTAGCCACATATTTGTGACCTGAGAAAACAGGAAATGAACAAATTAGATAAATAAAAAAAATGAATGAGAAAATTGCAATTTCTTACCATTTCTTCGCAAAATTTTTCATTCGTCGATAGTTTTTCGTTGAAAGTGTTGAATTCGTCCACCGTTTTCAAAGGAAACTCGTTCTTATGTTCTTCGCTCATAGAAATGAAGCTTTGCTTTAATACTGTCGTATCTTGGTTGGTGTTTTTGACAGCAACTTCGAGATCTCCTATTTTAGTGAAGACCTGTGAGAACTTGATATCCAAATATTGTTTAAGCCCTAAAAAAACAGAAATAATTTTATTTATAATGGAGTAAGTGGAATAGAAACGATAAAATGTATAGTAATTAAAAATTATTGTATGCTGATATTTTATCGATGTATTCGGTCCTTTCAAAAATTGAGATAAAATCAATATATTGACGAATAAATATCAGTAAAAATTAACAAATGATTATGTCACTTTTCAATAGAATCAAATACGAGAAAAAGTTTGTATGTAACTAGGACGTTGAGTAAAAGTTTAATTTACCTTGCCAACTCGATATTTCAATAGTGTTAGCAGATCCTTTTCCATCAGTCGTATTTTCATTTCGCCTACGTTTATGTTGTTGTTGTTCACGAGCCGAATTATTCGATGTACTCGGTCCTTTCAAAAATTGAAGTAAAATCAATATATTGACGAATAAATATCAGTAAAAATTAACAAATGATTATGTCACTTTTCAATAGAATCAAATACGAGGAAAAGTTCGTATGTAACTAGGACGTTGAGTAAAAGTTTAATTTATCAAAACTATTAAATATCAATTTTTACCTTGCATGCTTGAGAAAACGTCATCGATTTGTGAAACTGTCCCCTGCGTGCATCGTTCCAAGTCTGAAAAAACGTATAAACAATTGTTTTTTTTGTAATATAATAAATATACAGAAATAATTAAGTTTATAGTTATTAAACATTATTGAATGTTGATACTCACCTTGCAAACTTGATATTTCAACAGTAGTCGCAGATGTAATTTCGTCACTCGTATATGCATGTTTCCGGCGCTTATTTGTTTGCTGCGTACAAGCTGAGCTATTCGATGTACTCGGCTCTTTTGAAAATCAAGATAAAATAAAAATATTTAAAAATAAACTCCAATGCGAATTAAAAAATAGTTACATAACTTTTCAAAACGTAAAAATACAAGACAAAAAGTTCATATCTAATTATAACATCGAGTAAAAGTTAAATTCGTAAAAATTATTGAATGTTAATTTTTACTTGGTATGCTCAGCGACATAGAATTGCTAACTGGCAGAGTTTCGTCGAATAAACAAGTTTCCTGTGCAGTCTTCATGTTTTTCCCACGTTTAGATTGATTTTTCCCATGGACGTTGCTTTTTGGAATACTCGAATCGTCTGTCAATAAGATAAGGCAAATATATGAGTTACAGATTAATTTCAATTGGAAATTTTATAATTTTTTGATACTTTCTATTATTAGTGAAGAAAATTTCTTAAATGTAGACATACAATTGATTGTCAAGCTTGCCGGAGAATACTTTCCTTCGCAGCGCAGACATACAATTGATTGTCAAGCTTGCCGGAGAATACATTCCTTCGCAGCGTAGACATACAATTGATTGTCAAGCTTGCCGGAGAATATTTTCCTTCGCAGCATAGACATACAATTGATTGTCAAGCTTGCCGGAGAATATTTTCCTTCGCAGCGTAGACATACAAATGATTGTCGAGTCTGCCGGAGAACAATTTTCTTCACAAAAAACTCTCTTCGACATATATTCAATAATTCACTATGCCGAAGGACATTTTTCTCCATGTACAAATGAAGAATAAAAATTACTATGAAGAACGGAAAAAAATAATATATACCTATGCTATCGTCCATGTCCATCAATGCTGAAATTGTCCATAAAGATGACAAGTCGTCCGATTCGATTTTTTTATAGGCCTGTGTGTAAAATTCCGCCTTTTCTTTTGATGTTTGCTCAGCATCTGAGCTAAATACGTTTTCTTTTTTCTGAGTTTGTAACTCGATTATTTTTGCCGTCGCCTCTGCACATGTTTCTGTAAAGTTTAGATTGTATGTATACGTCGTATATTCGTACCAAGAGACGCGTCAGCATCTTGATGTTAAGTTATATGAATTCGCTATTAATGTTTATTAAAAAATGATTACATTACCTGCAACTCCTCTTATTGTTACCGGGTACGACGGCCACGATTTCGGTGCCGGAGAATTACATTCGACAAGAGAAAGAAAGTATGCCTCGCTTTCATCGTCGTAGGGTGGCGGCTGAAATTTGCAGACGCTTTCATTGCCGAAAGAATAAATCCAATGTGCAGGGACGAAATCTAAACTTCGACGGTTTTTTTCCCGCTCCTCGTGGAATTCTATGATTCTATAACGTTTCATCTCTGTAAAATGAACAAAAACAATTAACGTAAAGAAGCCTATGCAGCTTGCACTATACTTAACCTCCAAATAACGAATCTCATACAATCTTTTGTAAGCATTATTTACCGATATCCTCGTCACACATGATTTTTCGATTTGTTAGAGCTATCTTTATTATTTTTTTTATTATATAATTAATTAACCGATAAAATTTATTGTCATACCTTATACTTCGTTGTATCTTCTTTGTCGTCCCGCGCTTATGCGCTTTCCGTTAAACAAATGAAACAATAACGGTCGTGATCCGTCAGGTCTCACGGACGAATATGACTGACACGCGCCGTCGTGTGCTTGTGGTACCATAGTGCAGAAATATAACAGAGAGTTTTTTAACGGAAATTTATTCGTGAAGCATCGATATTGCATACATTTTAATAAGTCCCTGACCGTCGTCAAGTTGACAAAACAACATTTTGGTGATAATGTCATCGAGGGTACATGTCTTATTGATGTTTGTCATGTTAACTTTCCAAATGTCGAGAATTTTTGAATCACACGGATAATCATAAACAGCGGAATTTGGTGTGATTAATTTGCCAACTATTTTTAACGCGTTCGGCGGATTATCTTTCAAAATGTACATGGTTTGTATCATTAAAATTTTCTTATTGCGCAGCAATATCACGTTATCTGGACGTTTTTTTGTTAAAATCCAATTTTTATAGCGGAGTTTTTGTACAATCGTATTCTCATCATTTCGCACGCGTTTTACTTTTAAGATTTCAATGTCTGGTTTGATATTTACATTTTCAAAATTAGCTAAAAATTGTTCGTTGTATCGATGACATATTTGTGCTAATGGACGCCTACCACTTCGTACCATTTTTTTTATTTTTCCTAACGCGCTTTCAAAAGGAAATGCCGATAATTTATCTAATGAACAGTTGAAAGTTTTAAAATCTTCTGTTAAGTGGATGAGCGAGTGCATGTTTAAGATTTGACTTTCTGAACAGTATAAATGCTTTGCCAACTGAACAAAGGAGAGTAAAAATAAATTTGCGTGCTCATGAAACTTTGGTGCTAATTTTTCTGAGCAGAGAATTCTAATAGCTGCGTGAAACAGTAAAAAGTGTTTCCATAAGCTGTCGGACAACGTATTTTTTAAAATAATTGGAGATAAATAAAGCAAAAAAAAACGCAATTCTGTGGCCTTCCACTTGGCTATATCCGTTAATGATCTAGTTGTTCGCTGAAAATCTTGCGGAACTTGTGATTGCAAGCTCAACAAGGATTGGCTCAATCGAATTTTGCTGTTTTGACTCATTCTTACTGCTCTTGTACCGTTCAGCCAATAATCGAGAAATTTTTTTGTTATTCCGAGATAACAGAGGTGCATGGAATCTAACACGAAATTATTTATCATATTGAGTCCGGGAATCAAAGTTAGCGGTGAGTCACCTGTATGGTGCTCTGGTTGGGTAAAATTTCTGAAACTATCGTCAGTCCTTTTTGCACACGATATTGAAACGTATATTGTTCGATTTTCATATCTTTCACCTGCGATTACACAACGCTCGCAAGCATGATATGCACCATGATTTTTTATGCATTTAATTAGTGAACGTGCCGGTCGATCGCATGTAAAACATTTTATACGGACTTGAAAAAACTTTTCATTTATCAGAATCCCATTGCGTAACAAAACTTGTACCTCGGCAACAAATTTTTCGAAATATTCATGTATGTTAATAGGTTTTTCGTTACCCAAATATACAGCGACAGGAAACGGCTTATAAACATCCGGATCAAAAAATATTTTGCACAGTATCGGCCACATCTGTTGGTTACTGGATTTAAATAGCGGAATTCCGTCAATGTTAAATTGTAAATATATAATTGCTTCGATATGAATATTGACGTTTACGCATCTACGTAAGTAGTTTGATATTCCAAAGTATACATATTGACCTTTTTTTTCGCCATTACTGTCTGTTAAGCCCGAAATTTCATAACTTGTTGAAGTTGTTTTTAAGAATGTCTTCGCTGATTTTGGTAGTTCCACTAACCATCTACTGCGAAGAATTGCTAACAAGCTATCAATCCTAGCGTGAGGAATATTTGCATCAACCACCCACTTGCGTAGTTTTTCCGTATCATTTTCTTCTGCGCCGACCAGATTTTGTTGAGCAGGCTCTTCGTTGTACTCTGTACTCGATTGTGAATCCACACTCATGTTATCGGAATCATTTTCAATGCTCGATTCGCTGTCGTTACTTGCTCCGCTATGAATATCCTCCTCTTCTGGGATTTCAATTGAATCCTGGAAACTGTTGGTATTCTCTTCGCTGTGGTTATCCTCTTCTTCATGCTCGTAACTAGTGGACGGCATCGCTGTATATTCGAGAATATATCAGCGCTCAATTATTACATTAAAAAGAAAACCTTAACCAAAATGTTTTAGATGATTTCACTTCAATTTATTCAAATATATATTTTTTCATCAATATTTTCACTATCAATCATCAAGTATTTTTATTCGTCAAAATTAAATATAAATCATATGAATTAATTAGAAGAATTTTTTAAAATATATATTATTTCAATTTTTTCATTTAAGGTTAAACATACCTTGCATCGATGCTAGTTTTTCAGCTTCTCTACGTATTTTGGCTCTGCATTTTTGAACACGCATCCTTGTCAAAAAGCGCTTCCGTTTTTCCGAATCCATATTTTTCACGATGCACGATTTTTTTATTAATAATATGTGTAGACAATTAATCTGTACAAATGAATTGCGATCGAGAAATATATATAGACACGTGTTTGCTATAAAAACGCCCTCATGTTTGCCTTATGAGAGCCACGGCACGCCACATCAGCCATAAAAGGTATATTTACCATGTCAGGCTAGCATTAACTTTGCCACGTGAGGGCCTCACCATACTACATCAGGTACACCGAGATTGGTCAACCTGTCGTGTCCCTGAACACAACCTGATCAGGCCCACCATGACCACGCTAGCCATGCGACTCTCTAACCAGGACCTGATCCGGAATCGGGCTAACCTGAAGAAATTTCCAGCCGGGAAGCTATACTCGATCGCAGGCAAGGGGGTCGGGCGCCAGGTAACCCCGCAGGAGCGAGATTACCACCGGACCCCGCGGTCCGGCTTAAATTTGATTCCCCGAGCCCACGATCGACAAGGCGCGATAAACGATGTTGGCCTGGCTTGGCTACAGCCCTTCGCCGGAAGTATGG
>JABMBV010024082.1:0-16181 GCA_018906735.1 Mesochorus sp. PSUC_FEM 10030011
AATAAATATATAAATAGATTTATCCTTATCAATTCACACAAAATTTGCGAGATCGTAGTGCATTGTCTTTTACGTTATTCACTTCATTTTGAAACCATCTAATACTATTTTGCAGATGAAACTCAAGCTTTTCATTTTTTATTTTCATTTATCACGTTTCATCGTGGCACTCGTTTATGCCGGACATTCCAGTAGCCAGTATTATATCTCACGCACGCACGGATATTACCGTTTTTAATACGGTATCGTGTACGGAATACATTTTGTAACAACAGTCTGGCATTGCAAATGAATATAAAATAAAATAAAATTATATATACATATATAATGATTTTCAACACTTTGGTCCACAATTTTATTCCACAAATTTAGATTATCGTTTACAACCTTTATACTTCATCATAATACGTATGCACTTCAATCTCGCGATTTTTCAAACACCCAAACGATGATATTCATTTAAAAAATTTTTTTTTAAATACTAATATAATTTTTTTTTTATTTCCATTTCAACGAAAAAGTAACGAATTGCCACGTGTGTTGACAGTGAGAAATACATTTATTATTTATAAATGGAGTAAGAATTATTTGACTGAAATACAATTGTGTAAATAAGTTTAATTGTGTGAAAACGAATTTCATTCAACTCGATCGAGTTCTCTTTCACGTGTTAATGTAAATTTTAATTTACGTCATTGAAATTTTTCATCCGACCAATCAAATGTTATCTTGATCAAACAAAGTAAGTTTCTGCTCGATAGATTTTCTATTTTTGATTAAATTAATTTTTTATTCCATGACGTCTTGAACAGACTCGGTTTGAAACAAACAATTTCACGTCAATGAACTCACCTCGTCTACTCGCCGAAAAACAACCTCCGTGAGGAGTCAAAATTATAAAATAAAAAAAAATTAACAAGAGCAACCAACGACCACGGGGTCGTTTTGCGGTGTGTAACGATACTTTTTTTTCTCGCAATCACAGGGGGAGGGGGCTTCACGATGTTCGAAGATTATGTTCGAGGGGGGCACACTTGTTCGTGCAACGAGAGGCGAGAGTGTTAAACAGACGAAGCGCCTCCGCGAGAGCCTCTTATACCGTAGGGACCAGAACCACTTCCGCCACCACTTTTTCATTCCGATGGGGGCATATACGTGTATAGTCTCGTTGTCGTTGTACATCATCGTCCTCCTTCTTGGCCCAAACAACCATCATCCTATCGTTTCTCTTCTTCATTCCACACCTTCTTCGCGTCCATATACTTCATCCTCGTTCTGCATCAACAGCTCGTGACCAGACACCACCAAACGAGTCTCCGCGGTACGAGCTTTCGCCTAATTATTCGTTCGGGACTAAAAGGGAAAATGATATGTAGAACTCGAATCAGAGAAGAAAAAAAAAACTACCAAAATTAACAGTTTGCAAACTTATTCCGGATTTTTGTTTTTGGTTCTTGGAGTTTTTTCAATATTACAGGAAAAAAAAAATGTATTTGAAAAAATGTAACATTGAACATAGCATGAAAGTGACTTGCTCTCGAGGATTTTATCCCCCTTGATTTGATCAATGATTAATGAAATTCATGTTAAATTCATAATCATGATTTTTTATTGAATTCAAGTGCGATCGTCAAAATATTTTTTTTTCAAGAGATCGTGCAATTATGATCATAATAGCATGTACAAAAAATAATCATGAGAATTAATTTTTGCTAGATAATTTATTAAAAATTTGTGTGAATTTTTTTAAATTCTATAATGCTCCTGAACTCCATAATGTAACCAATTTTAAAAGATGTTACCGGTCAGTTATAAAAGATAATATTAAAAATTACAACTTTCAACATGGGCTTTTATAAGGCCTTTCGGAAAATTGGGATTTTCAACAATCAACATCTTGATTTTTGAGTTGCAGTGACCATCCATCAATTTTTGCAAACATAACGTTCATGCAAATTTTCAAGACATTATCTAACAATAGCGATGTTGTACGGGCACCTTAAGGTAGTCCTATCTAATAGTACAGAAAAAATACACGTAAAATCATCAGATTTAATTTATTCAAAAGAATTTATTGAAAATTTCTATGAACGTTCTCGAACATCATACCCAAGTAATGTGAAAAATTTGAGGATTTATCGACTAGTCATAAAAGATATTTAACCCTCCATGGTCACACTGGGTCTTTAAAGTCCCAAGTTAAATCATTTTTTTCGGGCGTTGTCGCTCAGATAATTAATTGTAGCGTAAACAATAATAACTTTTGGGCTTTAGTAAACATTGATTCACATTATACAAATATCAAGGAGTAGCCAGGAATTTTTTGAGATATTTTGAAGCATTTTAACCCGTTGAAAATTGTACATGGACACAAAAGACCCGGTGCGACCGCGGAGGGTTAATTTTTTAAATGACAACTTTTAACATTTTGGAAAATTGCGATATTTAATAATAAATATCTGATTTTCCTAGTTGATAAAGCTTCTCCAAATTGTACACTTTTTCTACACTTAATTATAATTATCAACAAGGTTCAAAAAAAATTTCAGAACAATCTCTGGGGCTATCGCTAATGACAGGACTACCTTAAGAGATAAAAATCTTTTCTTTCTTCCCAAGTAGGCTAGCAAGAAAGAAAACTATATAGTGTAGCAACTATGAATGTTTCTTTTATTCGTAGTAGCTAATAAAAAAGATCATAAAATATAATCCATTTAGTTTAAATAAAAATTCTGCACAATTTCAATGGTTTCGAAGAAAAATTTGCTCGGTTCGTTCGAGAACGCTAACAACAAAGAGAAATATCTGGGTCTTTGAAACGATGGCATTGAGGAAGCATAAAACCCCAAACTGGTCCTCTCCCACTTGGAGGAACATCGAGGAATATAACGAAATGTGAAATCGCGGGCTCGCGCTCAAAGGCGAATAAGGAAAGGGATGTGAGAATTCGCGCCCAGCAGTCGTCTTTTCGACCTTCCCAATGGAATTCGTGTTTGCGTTATAGAACAAAAAAATGAACCTGTCGTGACTCTAAGACGACAACCGGCACGATTGAACGCGACTTTGAGGATTCGATCATGACGAGAGAAAAAAAAAGGAATAAAATGAATATAAAGTATGTGGCCGAACTAGCGAGATGAGCGCGTTTACGCGCGAACGAAGCAAAAGAGAGACGAAGGCTTGAATATAAGGGGCAGATACAGAGGCTGGGGCGTTTACAGTTAGACACACGACGATAAATCGAGGAACAAACGGCGGTCGGCGTGTTCCTTTCGCCCGGCGCCCGCGTCGCGCTGAGCAACAAGAACGCGGGCGCCGGACACGCGAGAGTGTCCGCAGACCCCGATTATGGCCTACAAATATATAACTATGTATTATTTACCCGAATTTGGGGTTATTTCATGTTTATACTCTTATTACACCTCCCTCCGAAGGTCGTTCGAGTTTTTTTCCGGAAGTTCAGCCACAGACAGACGAGGATCTGCATACGGCCGATCGCGTTTTCTCATGTTTTAGCTAAACGAAGATTTTGTTCTCTTTCTAATTACAATAATAACTCGAGTGATCATTATTTTTAATGAAACTGCATAACACAGAGCTGAGAAACATCTTATTTGAAAGTTGGACGAGAAAGCATCGAATGCTATATAAATCGCGAAGCCGGATAAGATTCTTGTCTGTCCAAGTTCTCTCGGCAGATATAACACACATATGTGCTCTATATATTTTATTATTGATTTCAACAATTTCCCATATATCGGAGCCTCCAACGTTAATCCTTGTATATTATTGTTACCTACATTTTATTCACATTTTTTAATGACGCAAATCTTCGAACATATGTCGATCGAATCTCAATCAAATCAAACTTCAACGATCGCAAATTTTTCCGTTCTGATGAGAATAAAGTTTTGGGCGAAGATTCGAACCCAACGAAAAACGACTTTGCTTCATTGAAATCTTCAAAGTATCTACCAACACATATCGTCTTCCTTTTCTCTTTGGTATATCTTTTCTCCTCGGTGTGGTGCCTTGGTATATGGAATTTGGTGTCAGTATGCGCCGAGGAAGTAGTCCGCCATACGATGTGCTGTCGGGAATTACTAATCAGGATACCTATTGATATATATATATGTATATATAACACACATATATTTATATACATATATTACACGTACGCATATACATGTAAATCGTGTGTACGCATATGAAAGTTTATATGTTGGAGGAGAATCGATATATGCAGACATTGGGAATTTCGTGATTTTACGCCAGCCTATGGGGTGTCTTCCAACGATCGTAAATCCGTAGCATATATATCTTATGAATGACATTCTTCAAATATCATTCACGCATAGCATATATCAAAAAGTTAAAGTTTAAAATAGAATTTTACGAAATGTCTTCAATCAGAAATATATTAATAAGAGAAACTTTGAATTTATCAATAAACACATTTTTCAAGAATTTTTCTACCTGTATAGTATCATAAGTAAGTAAATGAAAATCATAATTCAAACTTAATTTTTTTTATCAACTTTTTCTTAATTTCCCTCCGTACAAAAACGAAGAAATTCTTTATCATCGGTCGGTAAACCAGATGCCTGTTAGATTTCAAATCGGTCGATAAACAAGATACCTGTTAGATCTCAAAAATGTGATGTTTATATCCGCAACAGATGGTATTAAAATCTATTTCCCTAGAATCTCCCCTCTACCGATGTTTTTCTCTCACATGGTCACCCCTACCCTGATACCCCGGAATATCAAGTATATACTTTTGACTTTTGACATGTCAATCGCCGGGATACGTTGGAACAAGTACGTGAAAAAAAGAGAGTGATATATTAAGGTCGATTCATTGTTGCTGTGGATTTGTTGGTTATTTCGAAAAAAATTACGAACAATGTGACAATGTCAAAGATGAGCTCCAAGGACAAGGATAACAAAACCTTTGACAAATTGAAACAATGGTTTCGCATCAACAAAGGTAACCTACTATATCTTTTTGTCTGTGTGCGAATGTCTCCCTTTTTCGTGTGTATAGCGCGTGTATGTGTGCTCTGTGTTGCCAACGTAATTTTTTTTTGTTTTTATTTTCAATCGTTCTAACCCATCGTAACGCCAAAATCACTTTTAACTTTGATTTAAAAAATTAAAAAAAAAATTGTCCCTTTGCAAAATGTCTACACGTCATTTTCAATCGGAAAAAAAAAATTTTCTTATTGAATGATTTTTGTGAATATAAATATTTTTCAAATTTTTTTTGAAATTACAACAATGCCAATCGTTCGTCTAAAAAATAATTACAACTATATTTCTTTAGCACTCTAGACACTAAAAGGTTTAAAGGCATACTTTGTCTCTCAATTTTCCTCAACACCCAATTTCCATTTTATTTATATCTTCTCGCACTCCTCCCTGTTCAAATTGCAGCTCTCAAAGATTTAGCCAAATTCTGCTTTGGTGATTGCTTATTATTTCGTTACGTATTTGCAGGTAATTACAAGAGCAGAGAAGATGTTGTTCTCACACATGAGATAGAGAAAGAAATTGGTCCTGAGAGTCCTGTCAATCATCGGGCCAAAGCTATCAAAGATCTCTGCGACGGAGTCCTCAATCATCAGTGGGAGGATGTAAGGAACAATTTCAAAGATAATTTTTTATTTTTCATTCGTTTCAATTATGAATTATTTGTATGCTCTTTAAGGAAGTATTTTAAGTGGTATTTTAAACTGCTTTTTAAGGGGGTATTCCTTAGTGATGAGTGATATTTTTTAAAGGATTTTTAGGAACTTTTTTACCACAGGAAAAAATTATATGGTTTTGATTTTTTAATATGTTATTATTCATATCTTAGATTACATAAAAAAATGATTTATTATCAATTTAATTAAATTGAGTTAGTGTTTTTCTGCATCGAAGTGGAATCCTTGAAAAAAAGGCAGGTGGGTGGTATGATAGCAGTCCTTAAATATGTTGAAAACAAAAAATTCGAATAGATTATTGTTCTGTAGACTTGCCATTCTTATACATACAATAACTAGATATTTCTATCAAAACATTACAAAATGGTAGACTTTTGAAAAAAAAAAATTTCAAATATCACTTTTTTTCGAAAATTAATTAAAATATAAATAAATGATTTATGAAAATGCAGGTCTCTGCTACATCTTATAGTTATTGATGTTGATAATAATATATCCAAATTTCAGTCAATTTGGTTGGATAGATTTTTGTCTATCGATTGCACCACCTACCCTTTTTTTCAATGACTCCACTTTGATGTAGAAAAATACTAACTAAAATTAATAAAATTGACAGTAAATTATTTTTTTATGTAGTCTAAAACAATAATAACATAATTTAAAACTAAAACCAATGAATACATTTTTCTTGCAAAAAAAAAAGAATTCGAAAAATCTCTTCAAAAATCACTTATCACTGAGGAATATTCTCTTAATAAATATTGTGATAAAAAGAAATGTTTCTTTTTTGACAAAAAAGAATTTACATTTAATAATTGATTTCTAAATTCACCTTAAAAAAATATTTGATAAAATTACATTATTGCTGTAAAATTATCATTTTTCTATCTTGGAAAAAAAAATTTTCATGGACATCACATGAGATAAAAAATGGTTCGACATTCTCTGATGCAAAATTAATTTCTCTACTTATTTTTTGGCTGACAGGGAGTCGTGGAGAGACTTTGGAATCTCGTGCAGGATCTCCTCGGCAAGGACATTGCGAAGGAGCACAGACACGTGACATTGAATTTTCTACGTTGTCTTGTACAAGGACAACACAGCAAATTATCGTCATTGATGAGAGTAAAATTTTTCATGGTTGTGAGAAACCACGAGATTCCGGACGACATAGGACCGCGGTTCGAGTTGTTACAGGCACTAACGGAAAATGGAAAAGTAATATTGCATCTGGAGGAGAGAATGGGGCCGTTTTTGTTGGAATGGATGCCAATCGTGACAGTCGACGATGGTAAAAGGGGAGCAGAATTTTTGTCACTTCTCGTAAACGTTATAAAGTACAATTCGGCCTACATAGACGAGGACATTGTTTCGGGATTGGTACATTATATCTGCCATTTGTGTTACAACAGCAATAGTACAGAGGTCGTGTCAGGTTGTCTGGAGACCCTTGACACGATAGTTGGTTACAACATTAATTTACAATCCGATTCACTGCAAACATTTATAACTGCCTTGTGTCGTAGCGTCAACGTCGAGACGTATTGCCAGATAAGTTGGAAGATAATGCGTAAATTATTAGGAACGCACATGGGACATTCGGCGTTGCACACGATGTGCCGTTTGCTTCAGGATCCGAATTTCCAACGCGACGCTTATCTCCTTCGTGGCGCAGTTTTTTACGTTAATATGGGTCTGTGGGGTACTCACAGAATACCAAAATTAAAATGTACGCCAACTTCCGTATTGCCGTCGTTCAATCAAGCGCTTGAGTGCAACCATCCCATCGTCATGTACGAAGTAACGCTGTCGATACAACGTTTGGTAAATAAGTTCGGGATCGAGCTACAAGAACCAACGTGGAGCATTATACTCGACACTATTGAAAAAGTTATTGTTCATACGGAAACGAGCAATCAGCCAGCGACGAAACAAGTTTTCGCCTCGTTGCACGAGACGATAAACAGCATTGAAAATTTACTTGATAACTCTCAGTACAACGGTTGTAGACAAAAGTTTTACGAATTGATCGAGAGGTGCTCTGACTCGAGGCCGGAATCCTCGATATTGAAACTCATCGATTATCGCGCTTCGGAAATTGGCCCGACTCACTACATGTGGCAAAGCAAATTGGCCACTATGGTCGAGCGCTATTACAAAATTGAAACACGTACGAATATACGCGTCAAGGTTGTCGATATCCTGACAAACGTTATCCAAGTTAATCGTTCGAGACACGAAGATGAGCTTATCGAACGTATAGTCGTGCCTTATATGCAACACGTCGATACAGATCCAGATATCACTATTAGAAATGTTGCTGCCTGTTTGCTGGTTGATCTTTGTCTCGAATGCGAGACCAAGAGATGCCTCGAGCTATTGGATATATTGGAAAAAATCATTAACAAACCTTTTACCGGAGATTGCACGGCCATCGCTTCTGAGGCTGATATCAAAGACGTCAAGACAGCTGTTGTTGGTGTTATTAAAGTACTCAATGTTAAAATGTATCATTTACCATCGAGTCATGCTATTAGGGCGTACAAAGTATTGGTCAACCATTTGGAACAACATTACAGAGATTCATCGATTTTTCACGAAGTATCGACCATTCGTTATTTAGTAAGTAAAAAAGAATAATGTTTTTTTTTTGTTTATTTTATATCTATAATATGAATTAAAAAAAAAAGTATCTCTTATGCAAATGAATTCTCACTATACATTATTGTCTTCGAAATATTCACAGATTTTCGAATTTTTTCTAAAAATTCGTGCCAATTCGCTCTATCATCTCGGATGCCCAGATCCAACGAGCGGAATTGTCACACGTTACAGTCCTTATCTAGTCCTCGAACATACACCAATGGAGAGACTAAACTCGGGCGGTAGCAGCCCACCACCCGTTAGTCCAGCGCCTCTTCAACACATATCCTGTCAAATAACACACTTGTCACTTGCGCACGCTTGCAAAGCCATTATATTGTGTATAAAACATGAAAAGGATTGGAAAGTATTGCAGCTCATTCTCAAAGAAATGCCGCAGGTTATGCAGAACAGAGCCTTGATATTGTCGAGGCACAGCAACGATATTGACTATTTAGCTGCTGCTCTCTGTTGCATGGTAAGATTTTGTTGAATATTCATAAAAAAAATATATTTATTTTTTGAAAAATTGTTTTTAAAACAAATGAAAATTGATTTATCCTCCGCAGGTTAGCGACAAGAACCTCAGACTTCCGGAATCACTCTACAACGTACCACCTAAATTTACCATTTCGGAATTTCGCGTTCACGTATTTCCTGTACTAGCCTCACTTGCATCCTATCACGCACATCTCGAACCATCTCTGCAACAACGATTGATCAAATGTTTAGAGGTGAAATTTTTAAATCTCATGATTTAATAAACATTTCGAATGACCCTCGATTTCAATTTAATTCTTTATTCATATTTTTTTCATCTTACATAAAATATTGCATTTTTTTTTCAGGTCGGACTAACAGCTCGATGTGCGAGTCAATGCGTCACGAGTCTCACGACATGTACCTTAGAGATGCGTGACGCTATGAACAAACTCTTGACTGAGGTTTTACTCAATTTATCGAAAATTTCGGCAACCGTTCACATCGCCATACCCATATTGGAGTTTCTTTCGAGTAAGTATTTGAAAAACGAAACTCTCAATTTAGCTGCGAAATTTATTGTACTCGATGGTTTTTTTAATGATGATAAAAAAAATTGTAGCACTCACCAGATTGCCCAAAGTATTCGCGAGTTTCATCGGTGATCAGTATATGTCGGTATTTGCTATTCTACTGCCTTACACGAATCCATTCAAGTACAATCATTACACCGTCTCGTTGGCTCATCACGTTATAGCCGTGTGGTTTCTCAAGTGTCGTCTGCCATTTCGACGTGATTTTGTTAAATTCATTACGACCGTGAGTATAACAAAGAAATTATAGCTGAAGATAAATATTTTTAAACTGAAAATAAACTTTTTGAGCTTTGAACATTTTTTTGAAGTGAGAATTATTTATAGAATTTTTGTTTAAAAGACATAATGATTATAGATAAAAATGTATTTATCTTTGAAAATTTAGGGTCTAAAAGCCAACGTTCTAGTACCTTTTGAAGAAGGACATCTGATGAAGCCAGATTTTAGTGTGATAAATGAGGATTCGTCGAACCGAAAACGAAGCTCGAGTTTGACCGAACAGGGTAGTCGTGGTCGTCGGGAAAGGCCCATAATGTCGAATCGTATGATGGGAGAGGGTCGCACGTTGGATCTAAAACCACCGATTGACGAGGCACTAATGAATTTTCACGTTGAACTCACCGAGACGTGTATCGATCTAATGGCACGTTACACATTCTCGACCTATACAGCACGGCCCAAGAGACTTCCGGCTGCTGACTTTTTGCTCAAAGAGGGCCAATCGATGACTTGGTTACTTGGTAACAGACTGATAACCGTTACGACCAGTGGCTGCAGCAATAAAGCCATGCGTAACGGTCTTTGCGACAATTGTTGGGTCGCTTGCAGCAAAGCAGCTCCCTCGAGTCCGGAGCATGGAAAAAGCACGATACCAACGTCGCGAAGAACTTCCAGTACCGAGGTAAACTGGAAAATTATTTTATTTCTATCGTTTTTTCATTCTAATCGAATTTAAGGAATTTTTTGTTTGTTTTTTTGAGATGTTAATTCATGTACAAGTATTAATTTTTTTCTAAGCAGGGCTCGAAAGACGAAAACAAATTGTCACGACAATCGTCGGGTAGTCACGCTGCTTCTAGTGTCGTTAATACAGCGACAAATTCTCCTACCGACGAAACAAAAAAATCTTTCGAAGATGCTGATTCGGTAAAACGTGATTCGTCGACGGAAAAATCCGAGAAAACGGAAAATTCGGAATCGTCGAAACTCGCACAAATTCTTGGTAGTGATAAGCAGGAGGAGCATGTACCTTGTGCCTGTTGGTGTCAAGGTTGGGCAGAAATTTACGTGCGTCGTCCGACTGGCGATATGTCTTGGATAATGCGTATACAAAATACCATGCAATTCGAGGTACCATTAGATTTTCCGGTACACGACATCACGACACTTTACATGCCAACGCAGGAATTACCGACCAATACTAGTCAAGAAATCGACATCGATTTTCAAGCCAACGAAGACATTGCTGAAGTAAGAAACTCATTTCTTTTTATTATGAAAATAAACTTGAAAAAATTATTTGGTTCCATACAATTAATGTTCAATTATGTTTTCAAAAGAGGGATGTAAATTTGGAACAATCGCAGAACGATCGTGAGATCTCTTCGGCGAAATCTGTCGCATATTCGGCATCAAATTCCTCGATAACTTCGACGAGTGGTCCGATCGCTATACCTGGCTCACCATCGCGACCAAGTCCCTCTCGTCAGAGTTCTCGTGACAGTCTCGAAAGTCTTGAAGAGGGTGACGAAGGTAAGTAAAAAAAGAAGATTTTTTATGTCTAATTAATTTAATCCATTTTTAAAAAAAGTTTGCATAATTTATCTCTATTATATTCAAACAGAAACTCGAAGATCAAGAAATCCCGTTCGTCGGTCAAATTCCAGTCCGGAGATGTCTGCTAACTGGAAAAATCCTTTTTTGAATAAGGACAAATTGATTTTGCAACAAACTGATTCAGCATCGAATGATTTTGATATTAAACTCGATGCTGAATTGAAAAAACATGCCAAGAACGTTTTCGCCAAAGATATGAGGTATATTTTCATTTACTAAAATTAAATAAGCTATGATAAAAGTGCAGTTTTTATGGGGTTTTCTGAAACATTTTTTAGGGTAAGTTGCGAAGCGATACCCGAAGAAATTTCAGGAATGGGAACAACTCCACCATCAACAGAGAATCCGAATGATCATCCCGTTGGTTTGAGATCTCAACGATCGTATCCAGGGGCGAATCACGCAGTACAAAATCCAGCAGCGACGATCAGCAATACCGTTCCACCTTCGCCTACAGCCGCACAGGTATATTATTTATTTTATTCTTCTCAGGTGTGTTCTGGAACAAACGAAAATAATCATACAAATCCGATTTTCGTTTTCTTTCTCTTAGGCCCCAGGAAATTTTCTCATGGTACAAAATCGAGCGGGACAGTTGCAAAATCTCATTGGAAAACCACCTCAATCACCGACGCAACTGTACTCTCGTGTAAACGACTCGGTTCTCAAGCAAACGCTTACGATCGATACGAAACCGCCTATTGGTCGGAACTACATTATTGACAAGGTAATGGCAAAAAAAATCTCGTTTTGAATTTTTACCTGATATCTCTGTAAGTTTTGTTAGTTCACAAAAAATTATTGGAGAATACCCATAATTAAAATTCTATAATCCACAGAAGGATGATAGACCCGACCCGTCCAATCTACCACCGATTGTTTTTCGCGATCGAGGTCATACTATATCCGTAATGAGCCCAGTAAAACAATCAAGAGAATGGGACAACGTTAGACGGGGAAATTCGCCGCGTGTTAAGGATAATTCACGAACTGGAATTAATCCGAGGTAAAAAGTCAAACAATATGAATTCTAAATATTAAAATACTTTTGCTGCCTTATCTGATTAGAAAAACAAAAGATAGTGTTTAATCGTTACATTATTTTTCATAAAAATTTTCATGATACTTTTTTTGTTTGCAGTTTCGTTTTTCTGCAGCTATACCATACGGCACATTTTGGCACACCGACCGAGAAACCCCTTTTAGTGCCTCAAACAACGGCTGTACAGAGAGCCGTTACGAATCTCGACAGAATACAACCGTACGAGACCCACAAGATCGGCGTTCTTTACGTAGGTCCGGGTCAGGCCTCGAACGAAGTTGAGATACTCGCGAATCAGCATGGCTCTCTGAGATACATCGAATTTCTCCAGCGTCTCGGCACCCTCGTTCGGCTCAAAGACGTTGACGAGAGTGTTTTTCTTGGTGGTCTCGATCGTAATGGGGAAAACGGAAATTTCGCATACATATGGCAGGATGATGTGACCCAGGTGGCTTTTCACGTTGCAACATTGATGCCGGCCAAACCCAACGATCCAAAATGTACATCCAAAAAACAACATATTGGAAATAATTATGTCAGTGTAGTATACAATGAGAGTGGAGAACCTTACAATATACAAACCGTTAAGGTAAAGAAAAAGATTTTCTTCTGCTGTTAATATTTTCATTTAATTAATAAATAATTTAACTTCCCTTCTATCGCTCTTCAGGGTCAATTCAACTACGCGTGCGTTATAATTCAGCCTCTGGATCACGGAACCAATCAAGTTACGGTTCAAGCTAGAGAAGAACTCGCAGAGCACATAGGACATAGCGAGCCAAAGATCATATCCGACCAGAATCTCGCTATTTTATCAAGACAACTGGCGCTTCATGCCAACGTAATGATTGCCATTGTATTTTTCATAGAGCATAGCGTAAATATTGGTTTCATTTTTATTGTTTTTCTTTTTATAGCTCGCCTCGATGGTTTCCTCGTCGTTGAAGCAAAACGGTCACACACCTTATGCTTCGAACTGGCTCGAGCGTTTGAGACACATAAAACGATTGAGAAATCGCGTACTTCAGGAATCATCGAGCAACAATTCTGAAGGTCCGTCTGACGAGGTATCACCGAGAACGAATAAACGCGTTCACATGGATGATTTTACCGAGTACACGACTTGAAGAAATAAAGAAATACAAAAATACAACCACTTAAATATGCTTGAGACAGACGGTATATATATATATAAGAAAAAGATGACATAAAATGACGTTTGAACAATGAAATTGAAAGAAATAATGATGTAATTAATACAATACCAATTCGTTGAGGCGTTGATACTATAATTTATTATGTATTTCGCGTTACCTCTTTTCATTCTTCGTATGATAATGAAAAGTGAGATAGGGGTTTATGAATTAAAAAATCACAAATGATTTCTATTATAGTTTTTTTTTAATATAATTTTCCCTTAAATATTAAATTGGTTACTAGCAGATTAATGTACTTGAAACACATTGCGCTCTCACATTTTTACAAAAAAAAATCTTCATGTACTTTCTGATAGAAATGGCAGTGTTTTTGCTATTCCATATTATATTTATAAAATGATTTTTTAAAGATGTCAAAGTGACTCAGGGATTTGATTCTTTCGGATACTCAAACTTATCCAGTAATTTTGGATTTTTTTTTCAGTGAGTTGGATAATCTTAAAAGTGTTAATGTCAGATATTTATTAATTTTTTAAATAATTTTCAAATAAATTTAATGAATGTTTAATACATTTTAATTATCGGTTAATTAATTTTTGAAGAAATTGATTTGAAGAAAGTTATAAAAATGATAAAAAGGTACGTATAAAAAAATTGTCAAAATTGATAGTGCAATTTGATGAAAAATCTTGGCACCTTTTCAAATCATTGAGTTTTCCCGCCTTTTTCCGTCTGTCATACCGGTCGCGGTTTCGAATTATTAGCCATCTTTGAAAACTCTGTGACCTCTGTGATTTTAGCAGTCATTTCTGTTTACACTTTTTTTAGAAAATTGCTGTAAATGCCCATAAAAGAACACTAATGAGATAACAATCGCATTTTACTCAAATGACTCGTAATCCAATTGAAAATAGACACATGGTTTTTTGACGTTGGTCGCTTTACATCCTCGAGCAAAAACCAAATCCATATCGAGTGGTAGAGAATAAACACCGACATTTAAATCGGTGTAACCCTCAAATCCACGTCTTTTTTTAAATAACATTATAACAATGTGGCAATTGTTGTTATTGAGCCTTTTGGCAACAAGTGCATTTTCCACCGAACCGGAAGAGGCCGAGGGAGTCAAATATGCGAACAAGTGCGAAGGTGAGTAAATTTGAAAAAGATATATTTTTAAGATTCGAAAAAAAAAAGAAAATCAAAATTCATCTATATTTATACAAAATTGAAAATTGAGAACGACTGGACCGATTTTGCTAAATTTGTTTTTTTTTTTTAATTCGTAATAGTCCGAGATAGGTTCTAATGGACACTAAAATTTGAAAAATTGACAAGAAAATTTAAAAAATTTTTGAAAAATTGAAAGTGCTTTTTTCGATTAATTTTTGTACAAACTTAAGGTCATAACTGATGATTCAAACGATGAATATGTGCTATTCTTTTTTGTTCTATTCGTTATGGCTATAAAAAGGTTTTTCAGTAAAAAAATTCGGGAATTTACAAAAGAAAGTCGGCAAAGTTAGACAAACTTTAAAAATAATAATTTTCGTATGCTATTTCGATCATAACTTATAAATTCACAAAAAGATCGTAAGAAAAATTATCGAAATTTGGACAAGACAACATTTGTTTGGTTTGTTTGATTTAATATTTTTTTATAAGCGTACTTATATTTTCGCTTTAGTAAATTGTGCCTGTGCAAAACCGGGTGGATTATTAATAGTAGTTTAATAAAAATAAACGAAATTTTTACCAGTTTGCAAAGTACTTGCTCGTGAACTGGAGGCCAGGCTAAACGAGACTGGGAAAACTCACGATGTTCTTGAAATTGGATATTCGGTGGACGATGTTGCCCCAAAGAAGAAAAAGGAATACAGAACATCGTAAATATCAATCGATTTTTCAAAAGAAAACGACATCGTTCTTCTCAGTATATTGAAAAAAACATTTTCTTTATCTCTCCAGGGAATTACGACTTGTCGAATCGTTAGAAAATATATGCGATAAAATATTGGAGTACAATATTCACAAGGAGCGAACGGACAGTACAAGATTTTCCAAAGGCATGAGTCAGACTTTCAAAACTCTGCACGGTCTTGTGTACAGTCATTTTTTTATTATGAATAATTTTTTTTTTCATTGCTACTTTTCTTCTATTGTAATTCATAATATATTGAGAAATTCAACGTAAATTTTTAGGGACAAGGGTGTGAAAGTCGAGCTAGGAATACCATATGAGCTTTGGGACAAACCATCGGTGGAAATCACCACTCTGAAAACTCAGTGCGAGGATCTGTTGGAAAATCACGAATCCGATATAGAAGACTGGTACAACAATAATCAAGGGACCGTATCGCTAACGAGGTATAAAATACGATTTTTCACTGGGAAAGTAGAGTTGTAAAAAAGTCTGTGTAAAATTTGATATATGAATTTTGGAAAAATTGCAGGTATCTGTGCTCCGAGCGGGCATTGAAGAACGACGACGATTCGTGTCTCAAGGAAAAGGGCGACAGTGGTACTTCCAGTGAGAAAAAAGCTGAGAAAAAAAAGAAGAAAGAGGAGAAGAAAAAAATTGCGAAAAACGCTAAGGAAGATTTGTGAAATAATTTCGCCAAATTTTGAAGACTAAAAGGAAAACAAAAGAATGATTTATAACTTGACGTAATATATATATATATATATGTATGTGTATGTATATATATTTTGTGCCATA
>JABMBV010024193.1:0-16180 GCA_018906735.1 Mesochorus sp. PSUC_FEM 10030011
ATATATATATATATGTGCATAGAAACTGGACAGTTCTATCGACCGCCCCACATATTACAACCACCCTCTTGTGTGTCAAACTGCACCAATTGAGGTCCTCACTCACATACGCGCGTATATTTATATACGTGAATACATTTGCATTGTGTACATCGTATATATATTTCCTTTAACAATACGTATATATTGCTTTTGTCGTGCAACAGTGGCCATCCCTTATCCCCGCAGCAACTTTATAATCACTTTAATATTATATTCTCGATGTTTCGCTCTCGAATAAAGGTTATTGATGTCATATTGTTTTTTCATTGGAATTATCTTATTTACATAATCTGACCATGGAATATCATAGTTGAAAAAAAAACAAGATATTATTTTTAATGAATATAGACAGTTTATGAAAAAAGGTAGAATTGCTGATCAATCATATTTTAATCCTATAAATACTGAGATATATACCATTAGTATCTATACATTTTCACCTGTACGTCGTTTGACTTTCATAATTCTAATTCTGTTCTTTCTTGATCTGCTGAAAATCTGCTGAAAAACCTCCGTCGATTTTTTATTTAGGGTGGTGGTCCAACCAGCGAGATTGCAGTGAAAGAAACACTTGAAAATTAATTTCAGTGATGTTTACAAAATTGCGGATTTGAACCCGGGTCCGTGATGTGCGAACCCGAACCCTGAACTGTTGCTTTCCCTGAGGGACTATTTTTTATTTCTGTTTTTTTTTTAGATTACTAATTTTCCACAGTTTCAGCCATTTACTGGTGCTTATCACTATGTACACGATGCGTGTATAATATACGTTTAAAAAAATGTCTTTTTCGCGCAGATTACCCCGGTCACTGACAGAACATCGTATATATTCTGTACTCGTTCACCGCATGACATAATCGCAGAAAAACTTTACGAAGACCCGTCCCATAATATGGTATATCTTCTTTCCTTCTCTTTATTCCTATATATCGTGCGATCCTTCTCCTTTTCCTTTATCCTCGAGTAAGCACAGAGGCTACGAGGAAATAAGACCCTCGAGGCACAAGCCCAACGAGCGTTGCTCGTGCGGTTTCACGGTAACTTCTTGATGAAATTCAGAGTTCTCCCACCACTCAACCGATCTCTACGGTCGTCTCTTTTTCTCCCATGGATATAAGATAAAAAAAAAAGGACGCCACGTGGAAAACGGAAATGAGCCCAAAGAAAAAAAAATAGACGAAAAACGAGAACGAAAATGTGACCGAATTTTTACCACACTTCATACGGCATATCAACACCATCAGGGATATATGTCGAAAGGATTTATATGTATATTGTACAGAATAAATGGAGGGAAAAAAAGCAATGGATATACATATCGGGCTTTGACTCTTTTACTGGTGCCGGGTTAAATAAAAAATATATGCATACATGTATAATTTAGTTTCGTATCAAGTTAAAAAAAAAAAAATTGTATAAAACAAGGTACCACTACCGGTTAATTTCATTTCCCATTTTTTTTTCCACATGATTCTTAACTCCATGCACTTGGTAACTACGTTTTCATCAATCTATACGACGTATATGATTGAATGCGCTCAAACAAAAAACCTATTTTCACATCTGAAAAAGCAATTTTAATTGAATAAAAAATACAATGTCATATCGTGAGTGAAATGTTATTTTTTCCCCTGCGAAAATTGGCTTAAATCTATTGACAATCGAGTGCCACAATTCATTAGCGATCGAAATAATTTTCAACGTGTTAACTCGCAGTTTTTGTTAATTTTTCCTTCGTTTGGACATTATTGTATATACAAAAAAAATCTGTGAAGTATTAATAGCGTGAAAAACATTCACGGAGGGAGCGGCATTACCAGCCAATTTCCAGCTGTTTGCATGGGATATATTTTCCAACTTGTCATTTTATCACAATTCGCGCTTTCACTCTCGCGACAATAACCCTGACCTTGCTCCCTTCTATCGTCTTTGTGCTCTCTATCTCTCTTCCTCGCTTTCGCTCGGCACGTAAAAGCTCATTATATTTATCGCCACGACCCTGACCGTCTGGAACATAAACGAGAGTCGATGACACAATGGAACAATTCAATAAAATCTTTCATTGCACCAGCCAGGCAATTACTACCCTGCTTCTTGCCTCTTGGAAAATTGGCTTGAAAAAAAAAACCACGATAACATTTTTTTGGTTTAATAATAAAAAGGTGCTTTTGTAAAGAAAGTGAGTTTATACGCTTTATGGAAATGAAGATAATCTTCATTCGAAACGTTTATCGGTATTCATTATTTTTCAAATGTCTGTGAGTATGAGCAGATTGGAAATATGCATCGGTGAATTTTGAAATTCCTCTTAATATTATATAAAAATGTATAGATATATCAATATATCAGAGACAGATGAGAAGTCGTGATCATGTCGATGTATAATTCTCTCGAATGGAGTTAGCGAGAGTTAACGAGAGCAAGTAAGAGAGTTCCGGATCCGTAACTACTATACCCAATACGTTATGCGCCGTTGCTGATGTCGTTGTGGCAAGCACACATTATATACTACGCATGCCAAATGCGGAAGAGAGAAAGAGAGAGTGAAAGAGAGAGAGAGAGAGAGAGAGAAATAGACAGGTAGAGAGGTAGAAATCTCGTTTCCAGGGAACTGAAATCGGTACTTTGCGCCCTCTAGTTATGTGTATATGTGTGACGAGTATATGAGCTAGTAGCGTCGATTCTATTATCCACACGAGCTCGAAAAAACAGTTTTTTCAGCACTGGCTCGACTCCAGAACGCAGTTTGGATGGACAAATGGGAATAAGGGTCAGAGTTAAAGAGGCATAGTGACCACGAGAACCAAACTCTCGTTGCTGCGACGACACACCACGTCGGCCGACCAAACAATTCGCTTTACCTGTACTACTGGCTCTTGCTCTCTTTACCTGCGGCGAATGGCCCATGAGAACAATTTTTCAACAGTTCGAGTGATTCGGCAAATAAAAAATGTAAACTTTTTTTGGAGTATTCCATCCAAGTGACTAAAGTTTTCATTTAACAATTGTGCCATTGGTTGATAATGACTGTAATCAGATATTACGCTAAATAAGCAATTGTAATTTTCTTATTAAATTTCATTTAGTATAAATAATTTCTGCAAAAAGATTACGAGCCAATTTTTCAAATTTCAATTTATAACCAATTCAAAAGTCTACGTCATTTGAATTTTCCATTCATTTCTAGTCATTTTTTGTTATTTTTCGTTAGTGTAATAAAGAAATAAACGAACGAGATACGATAAAGGAGTGGGGAGAGAGAGAAGAAAAAAAATGCGTGTCAAATAAAGTGAGCATGGAACAAGTATAGAATAACAAGAGTGTCTGAGAAAGAAAGTGGAGCAAATAAACGTCGGGATACATTTTCTTATGCACGCAGGAGAAAAAGACGGGATAGAGGGGTTGTGAAAAAAAAAACGACTCCCGGAAAAATGACTCGAGGACCAAGTTTTCGCATCGTTGCCCCCGTTTCTCTCCGCGCATCTCTTCCACCTCAACCCTCATTTTTGTCCTCGTTTCTATCCCGTAAGATTATACTTATCGTGTATATCTGTACATAGTAAATACACGCTCTACAGTTTCTGCATATCGCCTCTCTTCTCTTCGGCAAGTTTTTTTTTTTTGCCCAGACGAACGGGAAGAACGAAAAAGCTCCTGGCCCAGAGGCAGCGTCATCCTATTCTCGTCTCCATTGACAAAAATCTCACTCTGTTTCTCGCTACGTGAGAGGAGTAGTAATGGATTCACAGCCCGATGCACCGGTAAGAGGAAACCCATCCATACTATATACGCGCATATGGCCGTGGACGTGTATGAGGATTTAGTAACGCATCACATATATACACTAGAGTGAAACAGAGGCTGCGAGAGGGCACGGGATGGAGTGTAAAAACGTAAGAGAAAGGAAGAAAAAACTGAATATTCTTTTATATTCGTTGCCGTGAAGTTTTCGCGCGATGTCGCGGCACTTCCTCCTCTGGTACTCTACGTGTGCATCATCATCCTCCTCCTCTTCCTCCTCCCCCTTCCCTACCTTTTCCTACTATCCCCGTCGGGGATGGTGACAAACTCTCTCGGCACTCTCTCACGTTGCTCTCGTAAAACACGTGCGGCCTCTATGACGATATATATATATATAGATGTAATATGTGTGCGTGTGTATAGACCACGCGCCATGGCTATACCCGTTTCTCTCTCTTTCTCTTTAGCCTTCTCTACTCTTCTATATACTTGGACGCAGTAACTGCAATTTCATTTGACAGCCAAGCCGCGGCTCTTTGTCATCGGTGAAGCGCCCCCTCGCCCCTATCTCCACTGTTTTGCTCGCGAGCCTGCGGGCGTGGCATTATTCTAACTCGGCGTTAAAGTCGAGGTCGTTGGCACTGGGAGTGGGATTATTCAGAACAAGGGATAAAAAAAAGTGGGAATAAAATGAAGAGCGGACAACGAAGACAGATAAAGAGAAAGAGGTAGCGAGACGAGGGATGAGAGGAGAAAAAGAAATATATAAAATATAAACGGGGAAAAAACAGCGAATCCATCAGATTAATTGGGACGAGACTTCGTATATTAGCCTACTGAACACAGCAGTTACAGCATCATTTGCTCGAATACATTTATTCGAGTAAATGTTGAATAAAAAAATTTATAATTTCGTGCTCAACAGCAGTAAAAAAGGATAAAAATTATTCGATAAGTGCGATAGCTTGAATTCAATTTTTTTTAAATCATTAATTACAGCGGCCGTATAATATGTTTCGACACAATTTAATTGGGAATCAAACTCGTGAGATTATTCTTGGAATTATCACGTTAATCAATGTGTCTTATATATAAAATGGTAAACGTGGCAGAAATTAGGGCGAAAAAGCGTCAAAGCTTTGACAAACCCCTTCCACCGCCACAGTTTATCCGTTAGCTTTACAGGTAATATACGCGCGTGTATAAAGCGCATATATGCCCATATGGTTGTGGATGACTTATGCGATCCAATGAGAAGATGCATCAGAGAAAACCTCCTGAGGCTACAGAGCATGCATAACAACCGGAAGCGGAGAGAACTCACGTGGGAGGATGTACAACCAACGAGGCGCAAACCCACCAAACGATATATGTCGACACCTCTCCTGCATATTGCTATCCTTTTCTCTCACTGTACGACGCTCTTGTGCTCTGTACACGTATACATATATACAGTAGGGGTAGTAAACGTTTCGGGTAGTGAAATGCATGATATATTTAAAGTCCTGCGATTTTCAGCTTCGAAATTTGTCAATAATACATTCATTCGTTTCTATATATAAGACATCGCAGATGGACAACATTTTTTAAGACGAATTTCTGAAAATGTTCACCAAAATTCATTACTTTTATGGCATTTGATAAGGCTCGATTTTTGTAGGGAAATCTATATATTCTTTTTACAAATAAAATCGCATATTTCACCTACACTGAGAAAAAAAAAAAGATTGAATCTACCAAATATATATATGGTTGACACAAATTTCGTTAATGGTGTTACTTTATATTTATTCATATAATCCGAGATTTTTTTAAATATCATAGGAAATCTCAGATTAACAAAATATGAAATAACATTAACGAGTTTTGTGTCAACCAAATATATTTCGTAGATTCAACCATTTTTTTCCTCAGTATATAATGTTGCACATTTAATTATTATTGAAAGTTTCGTTTTTTCATCTATAACGAACATTAATATATTCGCATATTTAGATGTAAAAAAAAACAAAAAAAATATAATAACAACAATAACAACCAATACACGAAAATCAATAAAAGTACACATTAATAGATGTAACTTTCAAAAAAACCTATTTTTTCTAACCTACACAATTGCTTCAACAAAATGATTCATTGTTATGTGACATAACAGATTGTAATTTTAAATAAACAAAAAAAATATATATTTTGATGTACATCGTCCTCCTGCCCTATTTCTCTGCGATCTTTGTACTTACCCTTCTCCCACCCTACTATATATTACATCTTCACATACACGTGCCTGTCTCTCTCTCTCTCTCTCTCTCTTTCGCATTCTCGTGCATGCACATGTACGCTACCTCTAAGCCCAGGTCCATAAGCTCGCTGCACCGCCTATAGTGGCATACGTCGTCGTTTAGCTTCACAAAGTTACGTCGCAATCTCGCAGCCACTGCTCTGCCATATACGACATTGCCCCCGTCTGTGAAATACACATCTTCTGTCTAGCATCTCGTGGTGAGCAAGTGGGAGGGAACAGAAAGGAAACGCGGGGATGAAGGAGTAGAGGAGAAATAGGAAGAAAATAGGGAAACGCGCACGCGAAACGACGAAAGATAAAGCTCTCATGGTGAGCGTCATCGAATAAATATACGACACGAGGGAACCGTAAGAGGCGCGGAAGAAAAATGTGAACAAAATCTTGTAGAAGGTAAGGTGAAAATAATGTGTGTGAAATTTGCGGTCGTATACGAGAAAATAAAAAATATAAATTATTTTGAAAAAAAATTTGTATTTGAATTTGAGAAGCATAATTATGGCTCAGTTTTTTTATAAGTAAAAAATTTTTCAGGTTAATTGCAGTCGAACGAAATTTGTATTGTTAAACCTTTGAATTCGAGCGAGTTCCGGGCAATCAGTCGAAGTATAATTCAATACCAAAAAAAATATATGTGTTGAAACGGCCTTTTGTAATAAATAAAACAAATTGGCATTGATGTGCTATTTGCAGAAAAGAATAAAACGTGACTGTTTTACAGTTATAATAATATTTTTTTCCTGCGTGAGAGACCCGTACCGCCTACATTTTTTTTTTTATTATGAGCTGAGTATACACGAGACTCGTTAAACGTTTTTATCCCCGGTTTTATTTGATCTTTCCTGTGGATCATCCCACGCACACACTTTGTTATACCTCCCTCGTTATATAATCCGGATTTTTTTTTTCGGTTCGGTGTCCTGAATTCAGAATGTAACGATAAATTTCAATCAAAAAATTTTTTTCTTTTTATTAGAATAGAGTATACACTTTAATGTATAGTATCATATATATTAACGAAAAAAATTGTAAATATTCATTAAAATCTATGAATGAGATATTAGCAAAGATTAATGGAATTTCTCTATTAAAAACCCTTAACTTTCTTATTTTTCTCCTTTTCAATTTTTCCACTTTTACGTTTTGATCGATGCGTTTTATTAAATATTCAAAATAAAGGGAAAAGGCGATTCAATTTGAATAATTTAGACAGATATATATAGATCAAAAGAAATCAACGCTTATCCGATAAGGATTTATTTCAATTTGGCGAATCCGTTCTTCGTGGTACAAAATGCTCTTGTATATACGTATATCATACATATGGTACGTCAAGGGATCTGTACACCCACGAGATTGAGCGGTGTATCCGCACAAGCGTCTTATTGAGCTTTGATTCGCCCGGATGCCGGCGGTTGCGTGTGGAATTCCATTTCGCGAGTGGGATCTGGGGACGCGGGTACTTCTTGGCGAGGTTCTCTTATCCTCGTTTTCTTTCTCTCTCCCGTATTGTACTTGCTTTCCCTTTGGAACAGTTCTGAAGACGACAAGAGTGGAATCTCGCGGGAAACCGATGACAAGACCATCGGATAAAGTCAGAAAAAATATCTTGGGATATTTTTATTCTTGCGAAGAAATTGAAATGTTTTTAGTTTTTATTTTTACATTATAACGTAAGCACAATATTCTTTACGTCAATAAATAGTTTTTTTTTCTTCCAATTAATTTTAGAACATTGCACATAATTTAGATTCAAAAATTTTATTTTTACCAAAGTGTTTAAAAATCAAACCTATACTCATTGAGTCTAAATAAAAGATCCACATATAAATATATATGTGTTCTTTTTTATCGCTTCAATCGATCATTTTTAGTTATAAACTCGAAATAATTTTAATAATACAAAAAATATTTTCGATAATACATTTTATTAATGTTTTAACGAAATATTGAAAATTTTAAACCAATAAATGGAAAGAAACATCCAGAAGATCGAGATAATTTGATCTAAAAAAAGGTGTTCATACAATAAATAGGTAAACCGTTAGCAATTTATTGTGGAGCTATCTTCTTATTGACCGTTAAAGGGTTTGAAACGTTATCATCATCGTCCCCGAGTTCCTGTTATCGAGCATCGATTGTCCGGAACTATATTTCGCTCTGCGTATCATATACTGCTATCTCCTAGGTCTGTGCCTAAAATGGGCCCGTTTGCTCTCACCATCGCTTGGAAATGCAATCAACGCTCGGTTGGATGATGTGTATGTGTGTGTGTGTGTGTATGTATACACATGTACATATATATACAAGCCAGTGACTCCCGTTACTGTTCTGCAACAATCGGTATATATATGCGTAGTTAATATGGCCATTTCAATGCATGGGCTCGTTGCATGGGACCTCCCTCACCTCACCTAGTATCGACGTTGCAACACGACGAAACAATGCCCGCCTCGCATCCCCATCCCCCTTTCTCGCTCCACTTTTCAATCCTGTCGCTTTTGGTCTGTGGGGATGACACCCTCTAGCGTGCATCAACGTTTCGCTCTTCCTATTTCCCATATTGCGCTATGAATTTATTTCTCGTTTGTTACCCCAAATAACCAAAAGCATTCGCGTTCAAATAAGAATCGTTCAAAATCATTTGAATTATCAATTTTACGCTCAACTTATTACTATTCACTATTCAACTCGTAATCATTTTTTAAAAAGATCGAATGTAATGAAAATTCTGAAATGTACTGTCGTTGAATTGAAGTTGTTATAGATTCGTACTTTCAATGAGAAAAAAAACGATTGCTCCGAAACGCGAATATGAATATTGAATTTTTTTTCTTAAGATTGAATTTATGAAAAAAAAAATGGAAAGGATTAATTGGCAAGAAAGCCAGGCTATTCCGAATCAACGATGTACAGCGAACCGAAAAAAAAATTGGTGCTTTACTAATTAGTAGAATACAATCGTGTATTTCAGTATTTATTACCTACATTTAAATATATATCCGTACATACAATAAATATATATATGTATAATGCACATGATTCTATACGCTTTTAATAGTTCTTTGCCATAAACAAAGAAGGGAATCCTTCAGTCTCGACCAATTTTCCGTGCATAAATGTTATGCAAAGGGTAATAGAAAGAAGGCTTTTTATCCACTCTTCTGTCTTTGCTCGTCTTTTCAAATCCACTCTCCTCTGCATACAGTTCGCCTGGTTTGAAAGCGTCCTCCGGTGCTTCTCAGACTTTATGCACAGCTTATATTACTTTCTCGCAGGTCACACGAAGAAAGAAAACGTAGTACTACGCTTTTTTTTTAGGATATATGCGCTTTAGCAGTGAAATTTATGTACAGACCATTTCACCCCAAAATAAATGAGCTTTCAATCCTCGTAGACTTTCTTACATTTTTCATCGAAATCATATGCATCTCCATCATTATCTTAACACGATTAAAATTGCATTATCGAGCAATAAAAAATTATAATAAACAATGGGTTATAAAGAGACAGAAAAATATAAAATTTTGTGTGCAAGTAACTCTGTAGGACGCGTTTTTTTAAGGATTATCGTGAATAGATTTAAAAAAACTAGTGAATTTTATACAGAAAATCCCATATATATTAAAGAGCCATATAACTGGCTTCTATTTAGGTCAGAGCCAGGGTCGTTTCCGTGCATCTACCGAGAAGACTCGTTTTCCAAACCTCGAACTTGTTATATATGTATACATTACACAGGGTTAAGCTAAAAGCGTATTCCAACCGGTGCCTCTCGCAATATAGTGTTTCCACACGAATATGAAACACAGGATTACGTGGTGTGCGCCCAAAATCCTTATTCTTACCTTTTTATTTTACTATTTACAAGAGAATAGAGAAAAAAAGGTTCGATTGGATCTTTTTAAATTTGACTGGTGAAAAATGTTCGATAACCATTTTTTACATAAGAAATTATATTTAAATTTCTCGTAATAATATTGAATTTTTTTATTTTTTATAATTCGACAGTTTTGTATTTATGACTGCGGATATCTGATGTTATTATTTCGATTATAAGGAAATTGATTTTCCAGATAAAATTTGGGAAATATCACTAATATTTGGAAAAAATTTATAGAAAGCACCGTTATCGTTTAAAAAAAACTTGGAACAGCCGACGATTAATTAATACGAAGTTTTCGAAGTGTATTATCACACCCTACAGATATATTATTTTCAACATGGCGTTTCATCGGGAAATTTATCTTGTAGTAACATTGAAGGTTCGTGTGTAAATGATGGTAGTGTGTGCTCTTTTCACCGTCTGGTTGTTGGTTCTCGTGACATTGCATATTCGACCATATATTTTTTTTTGGGAGTGGATCACCCTCAGCCTGGCTCGCTCGTATTCATGGCTGAACTATGTGCGGACTAGAGTACGCCCGCATTGAATTTATACGTGACGTGAAATTAATCTGGCGAAACGCACGTGAAAAAAAAATAAACTCAACGCGTTGGCGAACTCATTCATTCTTTTTTTTTTAATTCTCTTTTGAGAGCTGCAGCCACGCGGAAAGGTCCAAGAACTTTTATCACGAGAGAAATCCAACTGTAACGAGTTTGTGTGCCAATTAAAGGCTCTTATCGAAAAAGTCTGTTCGTATTTCTTTTTTTTTTTTACTATTATTAAAAAGTATATGGACCGAATTGACTTTTTTTGATAATTATATATAGAACCTATCTCTCTCTTTCTATCTCGTGTTCTTTATAGAGGAGTGCGATCCATTGTTATTAGTATATAATTTATGGGTCTGAAAATTAATTCTACGCTCGGTGTTGCAGCGAAACAGACGGTGTACGTGACAGTAGTGGGTTACGAAAAGAAAAAAAATAGCCCGTGAGAGGGAATGAAAGTTATAAGAGAATCGCCGAAACGATTTAACCGTGTATATATATATGATTTTTTCGAGCAGACCAACGTACACGAGCACGCGAGTAAAAGTTCTTCAACTATTACCCAAGAGACTCTCCCGCTACAGCATTAACTTTCTTCTCGGGTCTTGACTCTTGAACTTTAATGGGCTGAACCCCCGCGCATATAATGTCATATTTACAATCAAGACCCATACGTTTTTGCCTCAATTTTATTTTTTTTCCATTATCGTATGATTTCATTTCTCGTACCATGCGCGCACGATTGCTGCAATCTTTATTTCCATTCGTTATTTCATTTCAGCGGAATGTTTAGATTTTTATTTACGGTATACTAGCATTTTTGTTTATTGATATATTGTTGTTTCGAAATTGAGACTCGTGTCAACGGACACGCTGAATAAACGCGATGATATTTTGAAGTAATTTGCCTATAACGTTCAACACAAACATTAAATGTTTTGTCAAATACAAATAAATATGAACGTGAAGTGATCAATGTAAATATCGAAAAATATAGATTTTCAATATTGGCGTGTGTTTCAAAAAGATAGAGAGAGAGAGAGAGAGAATATATCTACTATTATGAATTTCAACACGAAAACGTGACAACTGTAGACAAATGGTCGACGTAATAAATGTAACACGGGAGAATGAAGCAAAATTACCTAGCTCTCGTTCAATTCCGGATGGCTCGATGAACAAAACCATTTTATCTTCCAAATAGGTACGCGTGAAATCGATTTTCCCCTATACCCAGGCCAATACGTGCCCATTTAAAAAAAAACACACAAAAAAACAAACAAACATCCGGCATATACAGATAAAACGAAATTGAACAGAAAAAAAAAATGAATTGTAGTAAAATCCGTAATTCCACGTTTTCAGAATTGGGAATCAATTTTCGAAAGCTCGCGAGCATTTCGTGGTGGCTTTGTTCTCGCGAGCTATTATCGCTCGTTCGGGGATTTAAAATGTGGAGGACAGTTGATATAACGGGCCAGTTTGACGCAATCGTGAAAATTTTCGCTCATCAATAAATTTAATCGGCGCGAGTCACACTTGATGAAACGAATGAGAACGAAAAAATAAAATAAAATAAGTTTTTTTCAAATTCATTAAAAAAAAAGTTTTTTTTTTATCGAAGTAAAAATGCAATAAAAAATTTGAATAATTGTTTGCGCTTATCGATATCAGATTTCATGGATTCTCCATGAAATTGTAAATTTTTTTTTTGAACTTTATTCAATCGTCCTGAGAAACACAATTGATAAATTTCTTGCTTTCGCGTGTGGTCTTGAAGTGCAAATCACAAATAGACCTAAAACCGAAACAATCGTTTTATATATGTATACAGTCTAAAAGATCGTCGACGAGAAGGAATAATAGTAAATGGAACAGAAGCAGGTTGTGCAACCGCCAGAATATAATGATAGTATATGCTCTGGGACGAAGAAACAATGAAAACGAGGGATGAACACAATGAGCTACATAGGCGCACTATTAAGCTGCGGTCACGGTTTCTCACATAACTTGCTTTGAGTCTTCTTACTATAACCACTACCGTTTCCCATGTGTGTCTGAGCACCGTTTGAAACGAGCAGCTTTTGTCTTTACACTTAGTTCGTCGTCGCGTGTTACGGTAATTGCATACAAGTACACGTTACATAATAGATAATACATTATGTGACGGTCGATAGACGAGACTGCGTAGTGAATTACATTCGAAGATTTAAATAATGAGCTGTGCAGCTCGTTTTAGGTCAATCCAACGTGAATCTAATTATTTTTAATTTTATTCACAAGTATATGTATAACATTTTCAAAACGGTATTTCTGTGTCAACGCCGCAAAATGTTCTGCCCCCTGCTCCTTATTGAAAAAAAAAAAAATATCTCAAACGCGAAAGTAAAATGGAAAAAATAACAACGGATAATACGACACGTCTATTTGAAATTGCTGAGAGGGAGAAAAAAAATGCTGCTTGTTCGCGATGCGCCTTTTCATTGGTGAAATTCATTGTTGGCCTCGAATTCACGACAGTTGACACGTTTTTTTTTCTCCGCTTTCTTCTTCGTTCTCCTCGAAGATGCTCACGGCATATACACGAGATAGAAATGACAAAAGAACGAAGAAGAAAAAAAGTCCTCCAGACAGATATCTCGAGACAATTACCAGCTGTGATACAGTGGGACTTGGGAGACGTGGCGGAAGGGGAAAATGTGACGAGAGAGAAAATATATAGCGAGCGAATGTGTTAGGATATTCCCTTGACTTGTTAAAATAAAGTTAGCTCTTTCCTCGTTCTCTCGAGGGAATAACGCCATGAAGCTTTCGCGCCGGACGCGCGCGCTATGATTGTCGAGAGACAAAAATCGTCAGGATAAGAAAGAAAAAAAAAATAAAATACCTAAACAGACAAAAGTATGAGATAATGAAGCATCTTCTACTAGCGGAAGAATAATACTTTCCAAGTGAATACGTCGAGTTAAAAAAAATGTATAAATTTGCTAAATGCTGCTCCACTTTTATCCCCTTTTCTTCTGAGGCTTTCAACATCAAGAAATATTCCTCGCAATTATCCGAAAAGTTCAAAATTTTTTTAATCCAATAAAACGATTTAAAAATCTATAATCTTGAAACGATTTTTATCAAACGTCATTTTGCTTTTGTATGGATCATAAATATGGCAAAGTTTTGTCGATTCAAATAGAGCTCATATGTTTATGGGGAAAAAAAGGAATTCTCCCTTACGACACACACACACACACGACGAGGGTTCGTTCTTTTTTCCACGCGCGATTGTCCAATAGCTCGGTTTTAGATCTCAATAATAAAGTCAATGGTTTTTCATTTTTTATTTTTCAGCGTATCATCCGAGGGTTCGAGAAAGACGAGGGAAGATTGAGCAATAAGGCTGCCTATGCGTAGAGCAAAGGAACTGTGAAGGGACTGGCGTCCTTCGATTCTTGGGCGGAATATAGACCGCCCTTTTTACTGGATTTATCGATGGAGCCTTCTTGATGTAGACGACGATTCGTCGCTACACCAAACGAGGCCCAAGGATATCAAAAGGCAGCTCGACAGCTGTGCCATTGAGGGAAATATTTGCAAGGCGTTTTTCGCCATCCGACACGTCAGGCTGAACCCAACCAGTCCCGGTGGTACGACAAGTACCAGAACGTACGGTCTCGAGGCTGATCGTCAGCTTCGACGTAATCAGCGGAAAAACCGTAGTAAACAGCACAAACAACGACACCACCACCATCATCATCATTATCATCGGCAAAAGTGCCGAGGAAAGAAAAAAAAGAAGAAAGCGATAAGGCGCTGGGTGCACGGACATCGCGAGGATCTTAGACCACCACCCTACGTGGCCGCACCACAACCTGATAAGGTATGGCAAAAAAAAATTCCAATTACATTTATCATCACTTATTTGACTATATGTTTTTTAGCGCTAGAAAAATCGAACGCGAACAGCTATAATTAATTAATCAAGAATAAACATCGTTTCTCACGAAGTATATACTTCCGGAAATTAATTTCAATTTCTGCGTGCTTTTCTCAACAAATGATGGCTGGCCCACATCGCTCAAGTCTTGGACCCAACGTCAAGGTTATGTTCATTCGCTCGAATTATCATACGCTTACTATATACTATATTCATTCCCTCTCGAGCCTTACCACTCGCTTCATCACTGGTGGGCACTATATCCACCGGTAGATCAAATATTTGCGTTGTCCCGTGGGATTCAGGCCGGGACCAGTTGGGCATACGGTGGTTGGGAGCCAAACATGCATTTTATATAGTTTATATAGGCGATGGGTTATACCATACGCTCTGGCATATACAGATACACATGTGCATCGACTAAAAAAGAGAGAAGAACGCAATCTCTCGGTATTCGACACATCAAGTTGTTGTCGTTGAGCCTTTTTCGTTCTCAGAAGTCGATACATGTTCGATATATATATACATGTTCGCGTGCACACTATATGTATATTGAACAGTGTAGCGGACGTTGACGAAGATCGAAAGGGTTCTCGTCGACGGGTTTATAGTTGGGGCAAGACGTCTTATACGTACCTGCGACTCCTGGATATCCTGCTGCCTCTGTCACCTACCCTGGCAAGTCGTATCCCAACGATAAATTGACTCTCACGCGATTGAGCTGAAAAAATCTATATAGTGTATATAACCATACACACACACACACATATATAAATACGCGACTATACACATATTTTTGTCACGCTAGTTACCGTCGTCTTGCCCAAGAAAGTAAAAGCCGATATAATAAAAAAAAACATTCGAGTTTTATATATATGAAAGAGCTGTTTACCGATATATGCCCAAATGACATTTCACTCTTGTGGGAATCGGAGATACGATAAATAATAAAGAGATCCTTTTCCTCCTCATATTTTTTTTCCGCGGGATCGAACTTTTTTTTTCTACCCAAAACAATATTTATCGATGTCTCTCACGGTGAATACACAATGGAACGTAATATTCTTGGAAATTCAACACGAATATATTGATTCAGAATTTTTATATCAAATTAACGATTGTCATAATTATCTGTCGCTTTAGAGCTTTTTTGAAGTAAACTCGAATATATATATATTCCGGTCGTATATGAATATGTTGATGAATTCAAAGCTATTAAAAAAAAAGTCGTTATCAAGAGTCGAATCCATTGAAATGTGTTCGTATAACAAGTCCACTAATTTAAGAGCGTACTGAAGCCGTTTCTTAATTGCTGTTGACTCATGACGGTACACGTCCTACGACTATATACCACTATATGGTATAACTATATGTGCACACAAATTCGGTACAGAGTTACCAGCACGTTAAGTATGGCACAGAGAATCTCTGCTGGTATACATCCGTCCTTCTCTCTCGGGAGCTTTCCCTGTGAGTATACTGAACGAGACGTTATGCGTATATATATATGTATATAGAAAGCAGAGCTTCGCCTCTGGTTTTAGAGTCCCGCAGCGAAGTAGATAAATGGAAATGGCCAGACGCGGCATGACGGCGGAGCAGATGAGGACGCGAGGACGACAAAGAGGCCTATAAGGAGAAGGTACCTGGGAATCAAAGGGGTGTACTATTGCCGTACTATACCCCCTTTAATATAGGCTCGTACTATGTGCATACTTATATATATAAAT
>JABMBV010024304.1:0-16150 GCA_018906735.1 Mesochorus sp. PSUC_FEM 10030011
GATGTACCTGCCAAATATGCGAAAGCTCATCGCATTTTTTTTCTTCCCACACAAAGCTATCTCTCTTAAACGGCAAATCCCCGACGGCATTTTGGCCACTCGGTGTCACTATTTGGAACGAGATTGAAGAGCCAGCTCGAGGGTGGGTGAATCGCCACGAGGCGTCCTTGAACGGCAGAGAAGAGGGAGTAGGAGGCTTGCTCGGAAAATCCATCGCCGCAGAGTTTCACGTGTCTGACCTTGACATTCGCGTAACATGCATCCGTGCTTATTTTCCATTGTGGTAATACATATATATAGTTTTTTTTCGTTCACGCTGATCTCTTAAAAATTGAAAAACGGCAATGCCAACAAAGGCCGTACCAGGAACGAACATTTTTCAACGAATTTTCATTCTGTAATCACAAGCTCGATCGTAAAACTTGAGTTTTACAATACGGATACTTTATCTCGTTGAGAAAAATTATTGTTATTATTCGTAGAGGAACTGCTCGCGGTCTTATCGGCGGTCGAGGCTGTCGGTCGCTGCTGGTATCAACGTCAGGGAATAAGTTTCGTTCATCGATCGCGCCGCGCTTACCAAAATGGAACTTCCGCAGTGGCGCCACATCCTGCACCACCCACCGGTGAGGAGGAGAAAAAGAAGGAGGAGGAGGAGAAGGCGCTATTTTGAGTTTAGGGACAGAGGGGAGGCAGAAGAAGAAAAAAAAAGGACGCCGGCAGCGAGCAATCGATCACGCGGATTGTGCGAAGCTGTGTCGTTGTTGGAATCAGCGCTACACCACCCGACAATAATATCTTTTGCTCGATATATGCCGCGTTGAACGTACATGCGTTACCTCTATCGATTCACTTCAAACACCCTTTTTTCCCTTCACGACAAAACACCACTCGTGTACATACCTGCAACACAAAGAGACACAGAAGACGATTAATAATTGCGAGCTCAATTGTTACGGTACAGGAGGCTGAGAAAGGGTCGCTAGAGGTTGGACAAATAAGAAGAAGTGGAAGAAAAAAAAAATGAGGCCACATTTACGAAGGACGAACCTTGGGAAAGATGAGCCAGACCGGTACCTTTGAAACACGTACAGCCCATAATAAATCCCATCATCAGCGTTGGCGCTCAAGCGCGCGGAATCGACCGCACCCCCGAACCGATTATTTAGTTTATATTTTTTTTAAATCCCCCGAAGGTATCCTTCCCCCTCGAGCGCACAATGCGATCTGGCAGCGCTCTTCAACTGAGGAAACTTTAGCGCTTGAACGTCCGGTATCAAGTGTGTCTAGCGGCGAATAAATAACGGAATAATCGAGAGCACGTTTGATACGGTACTCTTGGCGGCTTTGGATCACTACCGAAAAGGAAACCGAGAGTGTCCGAGCGGAAGTTGACTTCTTTTATTCGCCGATACTTGGCACATCAACGACGTGCTGACGAATGAACGTTTGATCACGTTCATTCGTCGAATACACGTGAAATTGTCGCGCGAATTCACGTTACGGATTAGGAATAAATGAAATAAAAAAAAAATGTTCGACAAAGGTCGCGGCGAATGCGCCAGAACCGTCGTTTAATCTGCTCGATTGGCGCTCATTCTTTTGTCCCCGAGGTATCCTCGGACCGCAATGACCTCTTGAAACTCAACAAGCAATCTCGCAACCTTCTCGAGAAGGAGGCACTTCCTCGATTCGAGGTGAAGCTGCACGCCCGGACTGACATGCCTCGAGCGTAACGCGGCCGAAAATCAACGGAGGATATTTTCTCGGACGGGAAATTTTGGCAAGCGCACACCTTTCAGACCGCACGAAGCACACTGTATAGATAAACGGGGGCAACACACACGCAAACGTACATCTCGACGACTATCGGAGGCCCGAGGTCAGTGACTCCGCGCGAAACTTCGTTTGTTTTCCCGTCAAGAACATATTCCTTTTATCTTCTCACTGTTTTTCTCTCTTTTATTCTCTCTTTTATTCTCTCTCACTCTCTCTCTCTCTCTCTCCCTTTCCTTATCTTCTTCTGCGATTCCGTCTTATCTCGTTATCTCTCAAGTGTACGACAATTTCCGCGTTCCGTGGAAAAGGAAAAAAAAAATTTTCGCCGTTATTGACACGAATCCGTCGCAGGTATCGAGCAGCGAAAATGCGCGTTAGCGAGTCGCATCATATTAGCCGGGGCGCGGTGGCAACTGCACTATTCCACCGTGTTCCATTGTTTCGATCCAGCAAATATTTCGTATCACAACAACCTGACCAACCGAATAAATTTGAAAGAACAATAATTTCAAGAACAAGCGCAAAACGCTGTAAAGGTGAGTACACGGCGCCGCAGTGAGGTCGGTTAGGGACTGAGCGTGTCTGGGCGTCGCGACGCCGACTCCCATTCCTCCCTCACTGTCGCATCCACCACCCAACGAGCTGCTGCACCCTCTCTCTCTCTCTCTCTCTCTCTCTTTCTCTCTTTCTCTTCACTCTCTACCGGCTGCAAGCCTCCTAACACTGCCGGGGTTGCCGTGCTCGACCTGTGTGCTACGACCGACGCTAACGTCTTGTTTGTGGCTCCTCGTCAAGGAGGTGGCTGACCTACCAATTTATCCTCCAATTTTCTCTCTCGACAATATATATATAATCTCCGGAGGGAGGATGACCACCATTTTCTAGATCATTCATATTCAAGGAGTTTGACTACTGTGCCGAAAAAGAGAAAAAATTGCATCAATGTTAAAAACTAATGAAAAAGAAACGTTAAAAACGAGATAATCTAGGGTTAAACTTCTTCAGATACTTGTACTGAATAAATTTGTCAAATTTTAAGTCAATCAGTTCAATATTGAAAAATTATATATAAAAAAAATGGTAATAAAAAATATTCAAAAATATTGTGTAATTTCTAGATATCTGAGGAATGAATTAACATAAAATTTGATTCGGTCTTCATTGATATTTTTCTTTTAAATATATATAATTTTCACTACTTATGAACAATGCAATTTTTCCTTTTTTTCGGGTCGTTACACCGGTGCCCTTAAGCGCGTCGACCCCGGACATGACCACTTTCTCCCTCGGACTGTGGCTGACGATAAGACGGTGAAAAACTTTGGTTTTTCCGTTTCTTTTTCTCATAATTTCTCGTTTATTTCGTGTTTCGTTAAGAGATTTTCAAAAAGTCTGAAGTTTCGAATTCGCTCGAGCTTGACATTATTAATATTATTATTATTATTTGAAAACTAGATTGTAATTAAACGGATATAACGGAAAATGCTTCTACGGCCTCAATTGTTTTTTTCTGCGACGATCTTAAAGGGTTTGACCAATAGTCAACGAATAGAACGAGGTTTACCTTGCGCGTTGCCGTTCGGTTGAGTCGGTTGTCCAGCCGGCATCCCCGGATACAAGGGCGACGGATGGGGCGAAGGTTGATTACTGCCAGACATACATGTTTGGTGCGAATTGGCAGTGGTAGGAGTGGGCGTTCGTTGAACACCCGGTGGTCCACCGGTGACCGAGGATTGTTCGTGCTGATGATGCTGCTGGTGCTTCTGCTGCTGCAACTGTTGTTGAGGCGTCGGAGGTTTTTGTTGTATAGTTCCGGACTCGGGACCTGTGTGTCGTCAATAAAAATTTCTGATTACATTCGCTAATCGTTGACACGGAAGAGAAAAAATTTCTCCATTTTTTTTCTCTTCTTCTTCATCAATGTTACCGTTCTCCGGTATAAACGAGGTCGGACTCTCCGGCAGCAGGATTCCCTTCTGCACCAACTCGTCGCGATTAGCTCGTACCGATATTTTTCTCTCGAGCGCTACACAAATATCAATTCAATTCGCGTTAAAAATAAAAATACATCAAGAAGAAACGATACGAGCGCATTGCCTCGCATCATTATCGAGGGACTTGGCAAATCTCCGAGAGAATATTTAAATATTGAAATAAATGAGGGTAAGGAAAAAAAAACGCATTCATTTCGGTGTTTTGAAATGCCAGATGAATCTTGGCCGCCGAAACTCACATCTCGAGGCAGCCTCGAACTTGTCGGATTTCTTTTTTCGTTTCCATTTCCAAGGTTTGAAGAGTCGTCCGAGGGCAGAAAATTTGCTCTTCCTCTCCAAAGGAGGCGTTCGAGCTCCCGAACCCAGACTGTTTGTTCGCAGCGCAGCTCCATTTTGTTTTTTCGCTGCAACACAAGAATAAATTACATGTATTTTTATTGCACTCTTCAGATGACATTGCGGATTATCTTTCTCACTTCCCTGCTCCCATCCATAATCATTCTCTTATCCGTACTGTTGCCAATTGACATTGAATCTGACTTTGTTTTGAAGCTTATACTTAATTAGAATCAAAATTGCCCGTTATTGAACAAGCATAAAGGAATCTTTTCAGTTTTTAAACTTCCGGTTCAACGAGAACATCCTCTAGAGCATTCTTTTTTTAACTCTGCCCAAGAGGAACGTGCCAAATACCGGAGTCTCGATGGGAAGAAACTTGGTGAAAAACTGATCTTGAGAACATTGACGCCTGTACACGTTCGTCGATGAATAAGTACCTAGACTACAGTTTTTTACGGAGAAAAAACTGTGCCTTAGACAATATCTACGCTTGATCAGTTTTTTTTTCACGAACGAATTTATATACCCCCCTGTATATAAGACCCTTTGGATGAATAATAAAAAAAAAAGTTTCAACGAAAACAAAGCTTTTTCACTCAGCCGCTCTTTATATCGCCTGGAGATTCGTTTCGAGACTACAGCTTCGGTGATCGATGCGCACTCGACGTCTCCTATACTCTATATAACGTACCCGATATACACGTGCGGAGACGAGTATTTGTTGGGTCAACTGTGTCACGTGTACAGACGCTACAAAGAAAGGCTTCATGACTCTCGATCATGATTTTTATTTCTTTTATTCGTTAAATATCTCGTACGTGTGATATAAAAATCATGATTTTTAAGAATAATAATAATGATAATGATACAAAGTTTTTTTTCATCTTGATTTTACGTATATTCTTTTTTTTATAACTTTTTATCTTTTTTTTAATATTATTACGTAAGTAAATCGGAATCGAAATTCGGAAGTAAATCGAAATGTGGTTATACCAAATAGTATATAGAGCATTTTGAAAGATCTTCGTTTACTAACAGTGCTTCGGCATTTAATCTATCAAAATATCTCTACAATGGATTAGGTCATTACTTCCAAATTTTTTGGGGTGATTGACAAATAATACATGTGAGACGTGTGCAATTTTCATATTTTTATCATTATTACCAAAACAAATTACTAATTTTTTCCTCGAGCACTCAGACGAGTATGTGTGCTATTTCGTTAAATTAACTATTTTCTAAAAAGTTAATTTTAACAAAAGTGGAAAAACAATAAATCTGAAATTATTAATAAATTATTGAGATACTTCTTTGTTAGATGAATATTAATTTATAAATCATTTCTTTACATAAACGAGGTTATCCAATTTTTCAATTTGTAATATTTTTTCTCCAAAAACTAATTAGATGAAAATTATGAAAAACATTAGGGTTGTTGATCGTTCTTGCACAATTTTTCTAGAAAATTTTCAAAATTTTTCCATTAATTTTAATGTGTCTAAAGAGTTTCCTTAAGTAACTTGCTTGTAATTAATTATGAATTGTTTGTACGAAAATGTAATAATAATTTATAATTCTTATTATAATTACTTTTCATTTTTATTTAATGGATTGTTGTATAATAATGTATTATTATTTTTATTAAGAGCTATCAATAGTATTATCTTTTTTGGAACGGTTCGGATTTAATCTGTAATTCTCAAAATATTTTTACCGTTTTTCTTTTGGATAATAAATTGTATTTATCGCTAAAGAAAAAAATGGGTTTCGTATGCATTGAATGAATATATAGAGCCCTGGTACGTAAAAAGAGGCCAAGAGTCATTGACCCAAATGCAATCAGGACAACGATAGTTGATACAGGAAATTACTTTAGATGCAACGATGCGAAACTCGACCAGCTTATACTGTAGCACACTGTGGTGTGTGATACTAACCGATCTCTGCGGCTGTTCTATGCCCATTTCATCGTTCACGAAGACTTGTTTTTTTGTGGAGTAGAAAAGGAGGAAGAAAGAGGAATAAAGATAAAGAATAACTTGAATGAACGTTTTTCTGAGAAAATTAGAATATTGGCTAGAAACTTAGCCCATTTAGTAGAAAAGTCGAGACGAGAGACAATTACAAAGAAAGCTTTCTTGAGAATCGTGCACGAATCCTATTCTTGTAACTCGACCATCATTCCACTACACACTTGTACACGCTCATCCGAACCAACGACCCTGTGGCAGAACTTATACGACAGACCACGTATAGAATGAATGAGCGGTCAAGGTTCATCGGGGCCATTCCACTCTCTCTCTCTCTCTCTTTCTCTATCCCTCTTTCTCTTTTTCTTTGTATCGATTAGACGAATATTAAAATTGCCCGAATAAAAAGTTCAAAAAAATATGAAACGAGTCGACTATGTTAATTTTTTATTCAGGCAATTCATAAAAATGCTTCTTGCATACGTAACACAGATTTTTATCCATATTTTACAAAATTTACCACTATACAAAATGCTTCGAAAAAAATTTAAGTTGTGAATTTTATTTTTTGCAAAAAATCATTCAAATATTTTCCTTGTGCGATACTACATCGCTTCCGCAATATTCGTTTTTCCAAGATGGCGGTTGCGCGGGCGTTTCTTTCCTTCTCCGGAACACTTGGAAAACACGTGAAATTATGCATACCCAATCTTGAACAGTTTCCAAAAATAAAATTGTACATTTACATTTTTTCGTTGTGAATCTACTTCCCTTTCAGACTGATTCAGTCTTTCAGTATTTCTTCTCTCTATTTCTTTTTCTGTTCTTTTTCCCTATTTCAATATTGCTATTTCGGGAAATAAAGGAAAACGTTGATACAGCTGATATCGATTTTTCTAGAGGCATTTTCTAGGGCCTTTCTTTCGTGAATTACACTGACTTTAAACACTAAGTTACAATCGATTATGACACTCAATTATTTAAAAAAATCGTTTAAATACGAAAGAACGATTCATATGAAATATCGTGAAGTTTTACGAAATCCTCGTGAGTAAGATACAAAGAAAAGTAATTTTAACAATTGTAGTTTTAAGTTAGAGCTAAATAATTCTTCCTTTGATTAAATTCTCTGATAACAATTTTCTATAATAATGAAAATAAAAAGAAATTTTTAATTGTAATATATTGAGGTTCGCGAAACGGTTCAACAATTAAAAAAAATTGTTTAAGGTGATCTTGTGACTATCATTGTTAATAGATAAAAATCCAAATAAAAAATATCTTATAGATAATGGGATTGTTTTATCAAGGAATAATAAAAAAAAAGTAGGTACATGAGGATTTTGAAGAGAAGATTTTAAGGATTTTTAAAGAAATTCAACTTACAAATATGCAAATTCAATGTAATAACTTATGATGAGCTGTTGGACTCGTCATTTTATTTAAGTTAAAATCCTATTGAAAGATTAGATAGGATGTTCAAATTTTTTTTTTACTTAAGGAGTTTCGATACACTTGATACAATGTTACCATGCTAAACCTATGTTAAAACGATGAAAAATTTGAAAAATGCTTGAAATTCAATACAAATTTGGTTAATATATATCTTTTAATATTATACATCACAACCCGAATTTTTTCAGATTTTTTTTTCTACCTAGTTATCGAAGTAATTGAACACTAAAGTTCACGTGTATAAGCATATAGCGTTTTCATATAAATAAATATATACTCCAGGCATAAGAATTCTGCTTTAATGCTCAATTACTCGATAACTGGGTAGAAAAAAAAATCTGAAAAAATGTATATTGACATATATAACACTAAAGAATATATTCACCAAATTTTATTTAAATTCCAAGAATATTGATTTAGTGTATCCAAACTCCTTAAAAGTAAACTATTCCTAATTCATATGAAACCGTAAAATATGCATTTAAACAACTTTTTTTTCGAAGAATTTGAAAAAGAGATATAAAAGAGCTTAAAAGAGATAGTCAATTGACTAGTGAATACTTTCACGCCCACTACAAATATTAAAAAAAATAAACAATTTATATGAAATATCGTAGAGTTTTACAAAAACTTCGTAAGATACAAATAAAATGACTTTGATAATTATAATTTTCAGTTAAAGTTCAATAATTCATTCAAAAAATTGTTTTACATAATATAAATAAAAGAAAATAGTTAATTTTAAAAATACAGAAGTTCGTGAAAGAAATGCCCTAACGGTTCGTGACGAGCCTCTAACATACCGATATTCTGACCTGTCGCAAACTGCGTGTACGACCCGGAGCCAATAGCTGTGGCATTAAGAAAGTAAAAGGGCAGGTGCACACAGATCACCCTACCGGCAAACATTCCGAGCCCGAAGCAGCATATTATTCTGGTTCGAGCGGTGGATGGGCCCGTGCGATCGATGCACGAGCCTTTCAACGTTGAATGGACAAGTGCCCTGCTGGCGCGCGTCTGTGTTAGAGACGACACTCCTCGAACAAGAGAGCGTGGCAACAATGGCCCGGAGAGTGTTTCTCATCCAGTGGCACTCGTAATTAATTATCACGTGGTAGGGGTGTATACAACTTTAAACATGGGCGAGTTAGGACGGGCGTTGAACGATGGACGGATGGTGTAATTCACATTTTTATTTTTACCCTTTTTTTCCCCCTCACCACACACACAGCGAGTAATAATACTTGAGCGCGTGCGCGCGCAAGTATTTCGTGTGTGAGCGCGGGGAAGAAGCAATTTTTTTTTCTTCTCCTTTTTTTGCGACACGCTTTCCCCGAGACGCCAATTTTCCAGCTATACACTCGCGAGATGAGACGATGAATCTTGTATGAGGAGCGAAGGCGTTTCACTCGGTCGCTTTGGTCGAGCATCTCTTCAAACGACTCTCCTGGCACTTATTATGTACCAGGATATATATAATGCGTTTGTCACGCGAAATAATGCGTGGATAAAAATATCGTGTCACCTGTGTGAGCTACGAGAAAGTAAAAACATCGGAGAGGAGGGGGAGGGGGTTGTTTCGAATCGTGTAATTTGTATTAAAGTATCAAATTGAGTGGCTGGACCGTGTCCAGAGACTGTCGTGTTCGGTCGTAGCTCCCCCTGCTCAATGAATGATTTCCGCTGGCGCGCTGTTGCCATTTACTATTCGAGCTGTCTCCCTCCTCTCTCTTTCTCTCTCTCTCTCACTCCGTTTCTCCGCGTACTATATACACCGCAGCTGACTAGTACGAGTGTAGCGTGTGTATAGTGTAGCGGTGTAACGGTGAGAATGCTACGTCAGCGGTGAGTTCGAGAGGAATCACCCTTTGAAGAGAAAGAGAGAAACAAAGAGAGAGAGAGAGAGAGAGAGAGAGAGAGAAAGAGAGAGGAGAGGGCGAGGCATCTTCTCATCAACTCTCATAATAATTTACAGCATAGCTCATATGTCGCGTCATGTCCAAGTAGGATGCTCGTGGTTGCACGACGCACTTAATTGATCCCCTCTCTCTCTCTCTCTCTCTCTCTCTCCTCTCTCTTTCTCTCACTCCCTGCAACGATGTTGCCAATTTTGCTTCATACATAGTAACTCTCTCGCTGCATAGAGCTCTCGCAGCCGTTGTCTACATGTAAGATACTCGTATACAAAGAATAAGTGTGCGCAAAGATTCTCGCAATCGAGACTAGTAGGTTGGGAAGCAAAAGAGAGAGGGAGAGAGAGAGAGAGAAAGAGGAAAAAACCTGATGCGGAGATACGGCGCTGGTAAATATTCACGCGGTTGTTTTGTTTACATGTATGAATCGCAATGGTCGTTTGACTCCGGAAGAAAACGAAAGAAAGTGGAAGGGGGGGGAGAAGAACAAATGTACGAAAGATAAGCGAAAGCGCGCCTCCCCCTCCGCCCGTCTTTCTCCTCACACGAAAAATATAACAAACGTACGAGAAACGGAAAAGGTGTCTTTATATGAGGCCCGTAAAACTCACCAATGACAACGGTATTGGCAGCAACCTCTTTGGCCGCTGCAGCTGCTGCTGCGGCCGGTCCGTGAGCAAGAAAATCACTGAGAGACAACGACGAGGCTATTATTTGTCGTTTCTCCTCGAAATTCAAATAATCCAGGCTATTGCTTCTTTGAGGACCGGCCACGATGGTAACGCTCTTTCCCTGTGGATTTTTGTGCTGGCTCTGTTCGTTGTTCGTATTGCCGGCAGACTTTTCGTTGTTGGACTCGTCAAGTCCAGTGGTGGGAACGAGGTAGACGCCACCACTCACGCGAATCGACATCGCCGAACCCTTGTCTAAGGCCCAGATCTCGATCCCGATCAATCGACGCGTATCCACGTCCTATCAAGGATCGATCACCTCTGGCACATATTTTGTTTTTCTTTTTCCTTATTTTTTTCCGTCCAATCTCCCTTCTTCCACTCTCGATCTCGTCAACAACGATGCCTTATATTAGTTTTTATCTTTATAAAATCATGTTCGTGTTTAGCTCGACGGCATCGTTTCAAAAATCGTGGTGAAACGTATCCAAACCACCTGCTGGTCGTTGATCTTTTCGGCACAATAGAAAAAAAAGTCAAACCTGCTGCTACTGCTGCTACGAGCTTCGACGAATAATTTTTATAATGTAAAACAACGGGCGAGATATCATTCATGCTTCTTTCGTCGCCGACCGTCTCTCTCGTTTCAATTCTGATTCTTTTCTTCGATTCTTATCGCGATTTTATTTATATTTAACGATGAGACGATATATATATATATTTTTTTTTTTTTGGACGTATAAATAAATATTTCGGATAATTCTTAACCGGTATTATACGGTGAAGCCATTAGATGTGATGGCGGTTGTGATAGTGGTGGTAATGGTCAAGGCACATGCTTCTGTTGTTTCGGTACAAAAATGCATCGATGTCATCGCTCGGATTGAAATCCCGAGAATCACAAGCAGTGGCGTTCGGGACGCGATTAAAGTAGGCGCCGGCGTTACAACGCGTTTGCGGCCAAGGTTGCCTCAGCTCGTTTTGATCATCATAGATTTTCGTCAACACCTGCTGCTGCTGCTGTTGCTGATGTTTTTTTCGAGGACCAAACGATCAATCGTTATTATTTAATGTTATTGTTGTTACGATCATTATAAAACTTCTTTTTTGCGCACGTATTATTTCCCAAGGATTTATCGAGAGAGTAGTAACTCTTTCGTAATAACTGCTTACTCGCTCGGAGAGAAGATACACGGAACGAGAGAATGAGAGGAAGGGGGGGGAGGCACACACTGCAATAGAATGCCTGCACGTAGGCGAAACTCACAAGGCTCGCACACTCACTGCGAGAAAATCTACAAAACACGACGATGCTTCTATCTATCTCTCTCTCTCTCTTTTTCTCTTTCTCACTCGCTTCTTTTTTTTTCTTCTTCTTTTTCACTCGCGGTTATTCCACTCAATCGCGCGTTATCATCAGGAGATGGCTCTTATATCAAATGGTCCGAAAAATACTTTGGACGGATTATCAAAGACGGAAATATTTCTCTAATCTCAATGAATTTGTGTATTAATAAAAATAATAAAATAAAAATGGTTATAAAGGCGGAGCTATCGGAAACGTAAAACACGCACCGAGCGAGGCTCGCGAGCACTGAGGGGCGGCCATTCGACGCCAGCGCCTCTCGTGACATTCGAGCCGCGCTATATTCACGGCGTCTAGTCGCACTATAAACAAACCCATACCTACCACGCGCGCTCCTTCGTACCGTACGCCTCGAATATACCTGCTGCAGGACTAATATCGACCTTCAAAATTCGACGATCGGTTCTTCAACGATGTGACCCTCGAGATTTTAAATGCCAATCAATTCATATCATCGAGTTCCACCACATATCTCGTGTTTTGTTTTTTTGCGTTTGAAGAATTCACGCCCATTGACGTGACAATTGTCAATATGCTTCTATTATTGAAGAATGCAGTTCCATTAATTGTCTTATTGATGAACTTTCACAGCAAAGATATTTAAGGAATAACGAAGGCTATTTTATATTTCAAAATCGATATTTTAGATTTTTACGATTAGATGTCGCGAGCGATTCGTACTGAGTTAATTGTCTTTTTTTATATTTCTAATAGAAAAAAAATAATAATAATTGTCTTTTGATGAACTTTCAGAGTACAAAATATTTACGGAATTACAAAAGCTATTTCAAAATCGATATTTTAGATTTTTACGATTAGATGTCGCGGGCGGTTCGAACTGAGTTATTTTACAGCACGCGCCTTTTGCCTGCCTGCTTTATACATAAATATATAGATGTGTGTGTGTGTATATTCATTTTTTTATACCGAGTCTACCGCGATGCTCCGATGCATCAGTTTGCTCATGCACAAGTATTTCCAGCGTCAGGTGGTGTGCCCTTTATCTGCTCTAACGCTCCATCGGGTCTCAAAAGCTCTTTTTTTTTATCGCGCTTCATCCTCATCATATTCGATTGTACGTATTCGATAATAAGAGCCGAGGCGAGAGCGGAGGAAATTTCCTCCCGGCTGAAATCCAAGGCTGATGTGATCGACCCAGAGAGGAAAGCCAATCCCTCGCGTTTTTTTTTGTCACGATTAGCGCCTTCTCTTCTCGTTGATACTCTTGCCACGTATATACACGGAAAATATTAGCGACAATTATTAACTGCTCGATAAAACACATTGAAGAATCGTACGAACGAAACGAGAATTAACAAATGTTTCGTGATGCTTTCGTGTCTCGGTCGCATTTTCAACGCTAAAGAAACCATACATTATCGTTTTTTTTTTTTGTTAATCCAATGCGTATAGTCGAAATATCGATTCATTCGAAAATAAAAATTACTCTATCGACCACTCATATACGCGACCTATCGTCGATTTGAAGAAAATAAAAATAAAAATAAACATGATTTTTTACGGGGAAAAAGAAATGCTAAGAGCTCGGGTCAATGTTGACATCTTGTATATTCTTAATACACACTTGGACGCGGTTATATATAAAAGCCCAGTCACGGAATGATCGATCCTTATTCAGTCGACATCGCTGCTATTGAAGAGAGGACACTATGAAGATCGATCATCGCGTACTGTTGCTCGGTGGGATTTTGACGACTTTTTTAATGACCTTAGGAGTGGGTGGTCGAGCTCTAACCGATTTCAATAACGGTAGGTATTCACCTATAAAATACGTCACGTGACTAATGGAAAAAAATAAGATCGTAATAGGATGACCTTTTTCCTATAGGCAAAGGTTAAAGAGTGTATACACATTTTTTTTTCTCTTCAGATTACAAAAAAAGAACAAAGAAATCGGGCGTTTTTTCATTTAGTCACGTGATACATCGAGTAATATTGTAACGAATTTAACGCCAAGCAGATCGAGACTTGAACGCTTGGCACGAATTTGGCCTCAGAAGTTTTTACGGGCCCTGGAGCCTTGTAGTGAGAAGACCAAATGGAGATTTGATAACCTATGACGATTACGGATCAACGATACCCTCAGGTTTCCTCCCGATTTCTACCACGGCTGAGTCCGAGTCGGAATCGAGCAGCTCGAAAAATTTCGACCCATCGTCCGATCCTCCACAAGACACTGTTCAAAATGATCACGACTACGAGATGAGGTACGATGACACTGATAAGAACATCAAAAAACTAGACACTCTGGAATTGATAGGAATCGTTGGCATTATCGAGGGAACGACGACCGTCAATGACGAAGAAACGACCAGTCAGGACGCTGGCTAATTCACGTTTTGACTCGTTAATGCACTGTTATTATTGTTATTCACATCTCGAGAGACTTTGGAGAATAAATGATATATACGAAAGAATACAACAATAACAATGGCAGAGTGTAAAATCATGTTTACCTACCACCAAAATTACCCATAGACTGCCATCGCTAATTTATTTTCTCTTTCATTACCTTCCAATTTCTAAGACGATATTCATCATTCATAAACCAATTTTATTAACTTATTAACCCTCCGCGGTCGCACTGGGTCTTTAAAGTCCTGAGCTAAACCATTTTTTTCGGACATTTTCGCTGAGATAGCTCATTATAGCGTGAACAATAATAACTTTTGGGCTTTAATAAACATTGATTCGCATTATACAAACATCGAGGAGTAGCTAGGAATTTTTTTAGATTTTTTGAAGCATTTTAACCCGTTGAAAATTGTACGTGGACACAAAAGACCCGATACGACCGTCGAAGTCGACCGTTTATTAGTAGTGGAATATATGAATGAATTTAATTGATACATGGAATCCCTTAACTTGATTGCTAGTCGATATTCTCACGTAATTTTATACGCTAAATACGAAAAAAAAAATGAAAAAAATCCTAGTGGTATTTCAAGGTCAAATATTCTTCCAAAAAAAAATTCCACGTTCCATGCATAAAATAAAAACGCCTTCTGAAAAACATCAAATATTATGTTTTCTTAATACCTACATTTAATAAGGTTAATCTACATTTTGTAAATATCATGCCTAATCGTCATGAATAAGCTCATGAAGATGCTACATATCTTCATTATTCATGCAGAGATAAAGACAACGGAATACGAGTTTTTCCTAAAATTGGAGACACTAAATATTGACGACAATGAACGAATAAACGAAGAAGTAACCTGACCAAAAATAAGAATTGACGTGAATAAGACAAAAAAAGTTTACTGATATCCATAATTCCTAATGTTTACGTTGCAATAGCTCCCAGCAATTTTTGTTAGATTCAAACCCATATGCTTTTCCATTTTTTTCTACGAAATATATTTTTATGTTACATCCTTATATTTTTTTCTTTAATTTTTTTTTTAATTTGTTATCGTTTAATTCACAGAATTATTATATGTGTGTAAGCTTCTTCCACGTTGTACGTGCGAGAGATTATCGCTCGTATATTGATTTACCAGTACATTGAACGGGTAAAAACGTATATTAACGCGATGTATTTACGATTCATTCTCCTATGCGCTTAAATATCAGATAACGACGTTATCGTCTCTTTGAGAGTGAGTGGGAGAGAGAGAAATAGATAGCGGAGAGAGGGAGAACGTAGCGTGGGGCTCCATCACACATAATGCTTTTGTCAGTTTATGAACGAGAAGTAATTCAGTGTGTATAAAAATAATTCTAAAAGGCCCGATAATGGTGAGATACCGGCTTATGTCGGGTTATAAATTGCCGGGAAGAAAAATATTGCGAGTTTACGGAAAATCGTTGGGACTTCTCAGTCTGTTAATCGGATCGGGTCTTTTTATATTTCTCTGGCTGGTAAGTCGACTGGAGACAAGTGGCGACACGAGAGAAAAATACACGAAACTATTGAGATCTCGAATCAAACTAATCATTGACGATACACAGACACAGACGAGTATTATTTTTCACGTGACGAGATACAGTTACTTTGTGAGAATAATTTTACAATTATTTCATACATTCTATTTTCTTTCTTTTCATATGTTAAGATATTGCAAAAATACGATTTCGATATCACGAGTATATTATTTTATCTAGACATCGATCTACGTCAAATATATTTCAATTTTGTTGTTATCAAATAAATTAATAGCGAGCTATCACGTGACGAAACTTTCAGATTGTAAAATAATTCGTAACCAGCAATGATCATTTCAATTGCTAACGGTCTTAAATAATCGAATTTATGTGTGATTTTTTATAGAAATAAATGACAAATTCAACAGTAATTTAACGTATTGTTGGAATTAGATGCTGTGTGTTATTTGTACCAGAAGTTATACTGAAATCATGATTAAATGATAAAAATGTATGTGACACAGTCAATGCATGGCCAATAAAATAATTTCTAAAAACTTATATATTTTTTTTATTTTTCTACGAAGAAAAAAATCGACTATTCTCGATTTCGTTGTAGAGGTGCTGGTGATTAACTTTTGACTCGTCAGCATTTCATAAACGATAAAAAATTATTCGATTGGCTCTTAAAGCCAAATGCGTTTGATCATGAATATTGAGTTGTATCTTAATTATATTAAAAATCGTAAAATATTATTAAAAATATATCAAA
>JABMBV010024415.1:0-16134 GCA_018906735.1 Mesochorus sp. PSUC_FEM 10030011
TATATATTGTGTACATATGTCACATTTTCATATCATCAAAAAATGCGAATGGCATTAATTTATCAAAAAATAATACTACTATTCGTTGAAACAAAAAAATCTGAACTATAGGATTACGGCTTCTTGAAAAAGTGAGCCGGAACGTCCACAGCAACGGTGTTATCAACCTTAATGTTCGTTTTTCTTTTTCTTTTTATAAACATCCGTAAAAACTTTTATTCTATATATTAACAAATTGGCTTACCGAATTTTTCATATTGCTTTATCTGCCATTAACATTCAAATTCTCTAGCTTGTTTCAATTTTGGTTCGTTATTAAAACAAAAAAAAAACAACATCAATCGACTTATTTTAAACATTAGAATTCGAAACTATTGCCGCATTCGATTATTTCTCGCAGTTGAGTCGCTTGCGTCAATTCACGCTGAGCTGTAGCTCGTCGATAAAGAACTGGACAATCCAGGGACATGCAATTCGCGACGTCTGACCTACCAACGCACGATTGACAAATCTGCAATTATCGTAATTCACAATTAATTATATGAATTAAATAAGATTGAGTTAGATATAAATATAATCAATTATTCAGACAAAAAAATCAACGGTGATATAACCAAGATGCGAGCCATAAAAAATGTAAAACATTTGTGTTTTTAAATGGTGTTGATGATGAAATATTATTAGGTCATTCACAAAGTAATTTCGTTTTTTTTCTCTTACGAATGAATGGGGAAAAAATGAAATTATTTTTCGAACGACTTAATAATATCAGTGCAAAGCTAACACGATACTTACTGCATTAACGTAATTATTTGTACGGTCCAACCACCTGAGTTTCTCGTAAATAGTGACTAGAGTATCAGCGGGGCATTCTAGGCACAACGTACAGATACCCTTGTTCGATGGCTGTCCACAGGAGACACAGACGACCGTGCCAAAGTATTGAAAGATTGTCAATTTTTGTTTGTCACTTGGTTGACCAACCGGATTATCGAGGATTTGTCTGTGAGGCATTTCTCTGTACCTGTTATGGATAAAAATATTAATGACTCATTTTTCTCTGTTGGATAAAAAAAATCTATGAATCAACACAACCATAATGGCATTTTGAAATTCAGTCTATTGTTGATATTATGAGAATAAAGTATTTTTCTATTGAAACTCACCATGCGTTCACATCCACTCCCATCAGATTGAGACACCGATTGAGTGGTGGTATTATAACTCTTGTTACGTAATAAATAGCATTGGGCCTTAAACCAGGATCGTTTATCAATTCCCAGGGCGTGCGAACGCAGTGTATGAGAGCCTGATTCGGTGCACCGGCAACGATAACGTAACGTACTCTTTCGTGATTTCTCGGCACGGCGCGAGGATCTTTTTGCATAAGACGACGTGTCAGTTCGAGAGCCGGTACACAAGCTTTTGCCTTGTATCCCTTGAACCCTCGAAATTCTTTGGCAAATGTCAGATCTTGAATGGAAACTTTACCACACAAAACTTTGTCCAACTGTCTCACAACGTATTTTTTCACTAGACTAACGTCCTTCGTTTCAAACAGGATCTTCAGAGTTTTCTCTAGAATCTGTAATTAAAAAAAAAAAACAATACATTCTATATAGTTTTGTACTTGTAGGAAAATAATAAAATTTACGGGAAAACTGAATGATCTACCTTGGAAACTGCTGGACATCCATCCCTCCGAACAGTTTCAATTCCCTTGGCTAGATAGGTCGGATTTTCTTGCTCCGGAGTCTCGTACATGTATCCGCAGTAGCGTTTTTTTGTCTGAGAAATTAAAAACAAATTGAATTATTCATCAGTCGTCTAATCTTTATTTTACTTTGAACGAATTAAAAATATTTTTATATTACCTGTAAAATTGCTGGATACAAGACTTTTTCAAATTTGAGTTTTATCGGAGGTGGGTTCGAAGCTGTGACAGCATCGGCGATTTCATTACCGATAACGAAAGCGTCGGCTTTTGATTTTCCTGGAACGAGAATAAAGAGCGAATCTGTGTCGCCGTAAACCACTCGAGCTCCCCACTTGGGCGTTGACTCAACGAGTTTTATAGCACGTTCCAGAGTTTCTTTCGATTTGCTGATAACACTGTCTCCCACCTAAGAAAAAAAAAAAAAATTGCCAATAATTCGCTGATACTTGTAGCAACGTAGAATCAATTTAGAAAATCAGTCGTTGAGATCCTCGTCGATTTTACCTCGATACATGGCATTCGGCCACTGAAGTTTGCAGCGGTATATCCGTACGTGACATTCGCGAGAAACTTGAGACCCAATTGCCTCGAGTGAAGAGCTTTCTGAAGCGTTTTATCGTCTTTACTGTGGTCCTTCATAGCTTTTTTCACCATGAAACGAGTCTCGAGTATTTCCGTCAACATTCTCGGCAGTATACCCAATCGAATTTCCGGTTTGACAAAGGCAACACCGCAAGGCGCGTAAGTGACTTTGCCCTGGAGCTTCATCGCCGTGTTCTTAGGAACGCGAAGAGTATAGGCTCCGAATTCAAAAGGGTAAGGTCTGAAAAAGAACGAACATTGTGTAACGACGAAAAATTATCTGCAGCAGAAGACCTTGAATGTTATTATTTTTACTTACTGTCCAATGTGTTCGATACGTCCGAGACAAGTGGAGAAACAATAATTGTGAGCGATTATGATGCTCGGATAGAGACTTTGGAAATCGAGAACTATGAGAGGGTCGCTGTAGAACATGGACTCGGGCTCTAATATCAGTGGCAAAGCTTCCATCGCCCTCATGGAAGCACGTTGCAGATTTGACGGCGACACGGCGATGTAATTCAACGGTTTTGCCAATCTAAGCATCACCGACTCGACACGAAATTGTGAACCGCGTGAAAATACCTCGTAGAATTGAATACCAAAAAGTCGCGCTAATTCGCTGGTCCGCCCAATGATATCGAGCTGATCGAGAATCCTAAATACTCCCAGTACCCGAACGCTGTAATGTTCTATGACGCGCCAACGCGATGGTCGCGGCTTTTCAAAATTCCACCATTCGGTCAAAACCTTAAACGACGGACACGGGATTCGCTCGTTTAAAACGTGGTGAATCACATTCTCGAAGGTGTAACTCAGCAACGCTGAAACAAACGTTTATCCACGTTAAGATTGTTCGGTGATAATCAATTGATTTGTATTTTTGCTTCGAGGGGAAAAAGAATTGTAGTTAATTAATTAATTTATTTGTAATGTATATTACCTGCTTCGTGTCTCATTAATCGCCAGATGTCAAGAACGATACGACCGGGCAGCTTAACTTCGGCAAGTGTCTCAATATCCGGCGCCTGAGCCTCCCACTTGCCCTGAGTCGATGGAATCCGCGAGATACGTTTGTACAAATTCATTCCCAGACGTGTTGCTCTCTGAAACACGTATCCCCAGGACAAAGTCTCCAATTCCCAACCAATGAGAATCTCCGGATCAACGCGAGTTATGAGATTAACCAGAGAATTCAAAAGATCTTCCTCGTTGCTGACGAATGATATTGTCCAGGGTATCTTAGACGCGTAGGAATAGTACATCTTGTTCTTAGATTTTTCTGTTTCGGCTACTACTATTACACCTACGAAATCGGCAAATGAAAGAGTTAGACGATCAGAAAAAATGTTGTAAGATGGTCGTGAAATGATCGATTATTATTAGATGTTTTCAAAAATGTTATTAACGTTGCAATGTAAGATTGTGGGTGCAAAAATTAAGGAATGGTCAACAACTTTTCATGATATTGATTGTGGAAAATTACCATTTTTCAAAATATCCAATAAGAGCTCATCTTATATCTTTTATACATAACTATTAACAACTTTTAAAATTTTTTACATATTATGAAACGATATTTAAGAATATTCGTACAATATTTTCAATAAATGATCTAACAAAAATTAATTCTGACGATTTTATGTCTACTTTATACATATTATGATTATATTATGATTATAAACTGCACGACATCTTTAAACCAAAATGAATTCTATAAATTTCAGTAGAATTCATTATTGGACTTTTGAAATAACGTACCATGTTCGAGAGGTTTTATAGTCGATGTCGGTGGTACATCGCTCTGGACAGAGTAAAATATCGCGGCTATTGGATCGTGTTGAGCGTCGGGCAATAAATCTTCTCGCGTTGATACGTGAACCTCAAGGCACATTATCGTCAAATATTGATACTGTAAGAGTATAAAAAGGAAACTTAATCGAGATACTACATTGTCAAATATTGAAGCTTCAAAAAAAAAAGAATAAAAAATTATAATTAATCCTCGGAGCTAGAAAATACGTGAACAAAAATGAACGTACTGTCGTAAGAGCTTTGGCGTTTTGCAGATTTTCACGGGTGATGTTGCTCCTTGTTGAATCCGAAAGAAACTCGATTTGTCCGCACGAGACTCCAAGATGTCTCGAGGCTTCTTGATCACGGAATAATTTCGTTTTACCAAGAACGCTCAGCAGCGACGAGCCCATTTCCTTGTCTCCTGTTATCGACGATTCGTTCTTTGATTCGTTCGACCCTCGTGAGCTCACATCGGTCTGATTATTTTTCATTTGATTATTTATTTTCTTAAATAATCCCTTTTTCGTTAATTTCATTCTCAACGTAGAATTCAAGGTTTTATCAGTATCCTCAGAAGCGCGTGTCATCCTTTCCGGGGACGGCTCAATTACGCTGGAGTCGGAATCGTTTCCATCAACGGTTTGAATCTCGATCTCCGCTGGTCCCTTGAGCTTCTCCTCGTTTTTTTTGTTTCTCTGATCCTCTAGATACTTGCGCGCTCTGAGCCAATCCTTGACTTGTTTTTGCGAGGGTGGTTTTACAAGCGGCGTTACGATGACTCTCCCACTGCCAGCGAGAGCGATCTTGACCGCGTTTTCCTTCATTTTTGCAAGACCCGGGTGGTACTCGTTGAGCCACATTTTTCGCCAACGAGCTAAACCAGTCACACCTTCTACGGACGAAACGAAAGCAGGCAAACTGGCGAGACCCTTGCCAGGAACTTTGAGCATCTTGTGAGCCAATTCTTTTTGCTTTGGGACATCCGTTTGATTGCTGAAGAACGGCTCCGGATTGCGAAATTTGGGTATACCGTAGGTGTCCATAGTTTCGATTATTCTTCGATGGCTTGGAGGCTTATATTTTGGCATTATAGTGATTTTTCTTTTGGATTCAGTGTTGGTTTCATTAAGATCCAGTGACAGCGATTGCTCGTTCTTGTTTATCTGCGAATTTATATACTGCGTTAGAGTCACGTTGCAGATGTCGTCGTCGTTGTCGTCACTGTCGATGTCTGTATCAACTCCGTAAGGGTCTGGATTATCGGAGATCAGATTATCGTAGGCTCGAGAAGGTCCTGGCACTGCGTCGAACATTTCTGTGCCCGAATGAACGAGGGTCTTTGAAGCTTCGTGGCTATCATCATTCTCACGACGTTGAAGATCCTCGTTGGATAATAGTTCCGGCGATTGTTCACGTATCTCGGTTATTGTAAAATCCGATACATTCACGATGGTTTCATCGAGTAAATCGATCGATTCAGTGTTTTCTTCGCTGTCAGAAAATACGAGTTTCTTACGGACGTCTTTGTTATCTTTGAGTGTCGTCGTTGAACCTTCAGTCTCGATTAAGTCACAATGATCGCTCGTCGTTTCCGAATTTACGGGGTTTAGATCCTCGTGTACTGTTGGACCACTGGATTTTCTGTGAAAATCGGATTGAAGGGCGCGTGAGCACAGTTTTTTGCTTTTTTCTTTCTTATTTTCGAAATACTCAATCAATTTGATCGCTCATTGTTTTTTTTTTACTTATGAGACTCACATCTCTTCGTCCAACTCACCAGGCCCGTCCGATCCCATCTTAGCCATGATCGCACCCTGGTCTCCTGAAAGTCGCGTGTCATTTTAATGTTTTTTTTTTCTTTTTCATTTTTCTTTTCATTTTTTTTTTCATTTTTTAATTACTTTTTTTCTAAATACACCTGCACCACCTCAGGTTGCGATTCGATCATCGTTATACAAACCGGATAAAGTCTCACCTAATTTGCACGGCGATGATATAACACCGGTACATCTTTCCCGTAGCATGCTGTCGTGCAGTCTCGAATTTCTTCGTCTCGGTGTTGTTACGACGCGCGATGACGAGCCGTTAGCAACGTCATCATGTTGTTTATCCAACGCGAGCAACGCTCTTGGCTCAAGAATATCTTTACGTACCTTGGGAGACGTGACAATTATTTTTAACGGTGAATAACTTCCCGCACAACGACCGGGACTCTTCAACATACTTGTCCTGCCGCTGGTCGGACGATAAGCTGTTTTTGGCGTTTCATTATTGCTTGGATTTGCGGCGACAAAACGTTTGCTCGACGACGGGCTCGTGACGTCCACAATGTCGAGTTTTCTCTTCCTCGACGATGTCCCAACGTCTGAATCGCGTTTTCCAGGAGTGCTATTTTTCTTCGAGGAGCTATAGGTGCAAATACGTTTCTCGGTCCTCTCGATCGTTACGTCAGGATCCTCGTCGCTCGACGATAAATCCGCAGCACCATCGTACGCGGGTACTTGAAAATTTTTACCGAATTTCTTCGATATTTTTACGAATATATTTTTTCTGCTTCTGTACATAATGCCATAACTTTTCAGAATTTTTTGGCTCAATCTCTTCAGCATGATCTTTGGTTGAGCGTGTATGACAGTTGGCTTCGACGATTTCAAATAAACTGCTTGTTTCTTATCTGTGCACGTATTCACTACTGGAGGTTCTGTCTTTATCTCAGTTTTTATTTCGGGATCCAATTGCTCATGTAATCCCGTCATATTTGGTTGGTCCTGCGATGACGAAGAGCTGGGAGAAACACTATCGCTTTTTCCTGAATTGGACTCAGCTTTTTCCTTGGCATCTTTCGCTACGTTGGTGTCGTCAAGTTTCTGATCTTTGGGCGTTTCCAGCTTATGGGAAAGACATTTTGATTCTAGGTCGGATAATTTAGAATTCTTTACCGTTTCTATGTTGTTGGAACTATTCTCGGTCTCGACTTTGTCAATTTTTTTTTGAGCCGGGGATCGCAATGACAATTTGTAATATTTCTTGGACGATGGTTCCTTGAAATCTTCGTTCGACAATGCAACGTCAGTGTAATGTTGCTTGTTCCTTCTGATGGATTCCTCATCAAAACGAACTCTTTTTTTGGCCGCTATGATATTTTTTGACTCGAGATTGGCTGCTGTTGAAAGCTCCGATGAATCGACTGCTCGATCATCGAATTTATTTTCTTCCGGGGTTTTGTTTTGCAGTATCGATTTGATTGCAGGCATTTTACGTGAATTTTCGTTACTTGTTGATTCCGGCACCGAAGTGTTTTGACAATTTATTTTTTGTATTTTTCGTGGACGTCTTTGTCGCACAGAGCTAATCGTCGAATCTTTATTTAGTTTCGTGATATCACTTTTGCTTTTCTTGGTGCGAACCGTCTTCCGAACGAACGAACGAACCGATGGTTCTTTAATTTTCTGTATGGGTTTGTGTGTCGAGGACTTTTCTTGATTTTTGTTAGAATCATTTTTTTGATCGGGCACTATTGACATAATTCGTTCGATGGTATTTTCTGGTTTTTTGAACAGTTCTTCAAATGTCGTATCCACAATTGTCCGAGCCTCTCCAATCGATGAATTTTGTAGAGCAATAGTCGACGAGCTGTCCGGACGACTTTTTCTCTTAAATACAGCAATTTTTTTCAATTCCATGTTGTCTCCGAAAATTTTTCGCTGGCTCAACGGCAATTCTTCATTTTTGAAAATATCCTGAGAAATTTTTTCGGTCTTGTTGGTGTTCATGTCAGGAATTTTGACGGCTCGACCCCTTCTCTTGGGAGAGAACTTGAGCTCCCCGTTATCGTCTTGCGTAGGAATTTTTTGTGGCGATACTTCATGTTTCAGGATCGTTTCCTTGACAGTGGCAACGGCACTAACTTCTGCAGATAAATTATTATCTGTCCGTAGGCTTATCTCCAAATTTTTTTCCGAGCGTCCTCTTCTTTTTTGTATTATATTAATTGGTCGTTTCGTCTCTTCATTCGTAATTTTTTTTTTTGGTGAGTGAATATCCGGTGAACGTTCATCCATGTTTTCTTGCGCGATCTTTTTCGGCGATGACAACGTTTCCGGTAATAATTTGTTACTTTTATTCATAATTATGAAATTCTTCAATGTTTCGGTAACGACAGTATGTTTCGCTAAGGAAACCATAATCGCTGAATCTTTTTTAGGGTTTTCGATCGAGGCGTGTTGTTCTTTTGATATTTCAATTTTAAGAGAAATTTTCGTGAATTCTTGACTCTTTTCGGACGACTTGGTCGGTGATTGTTCTCGAATTCTTGACGAGTTGCGAATTTTGCAACAACGATCCTTGTTCGAGCGAGCTCTCTTGGAAGCTGGCATTTGCGTGTCAACTTCCACCGTTTTCAATTCGATTGGCTCAATAATCGTCTTATCCACGATGATTTTTTGTACAGTCGAGTTACTGAATGTTTCTTCGACATTAACACGATTGTTGGGCTTGTCAAAAATTGGTGCTGTATTCTCGTCGATGATTTTTTGCGTCAGGCCGATTTCTTGGGTATTCTTCTGGGGATTTTTTCTCGGACGCCCGCGGCTCTTCATTTTTATCGAGCCCAACGTAGCGTTTTCATCAGGTATTATTTGTTCCAACAAAATGAATTCTTGAGAAATACTTGTGTTCTTGTCGATAGGCCCCTGCTGCGATAGTTTGCATTCCCTTGGGTCTTCCACAATTTTGTTGAGCTTTTGATCAATCGATGATTCAGCCATTGAAGTCGATTGTAAACTTTGGGGTCGAAGATAATGCTTCGAAATTTCCTGGCTGTCCGTTTGCTGATTTTTCTTCGAACGACCTCTTCTCTTTTTTCTTTTGACCACTATCGAGCTGGATGCTTTATTTTCGTCAGCAATCGATTGTTTTGATAAAACGAACTCTTGGGAAATGCTCGCATCCTCTTCGAGAGGTTCTTGCTGCTGCGATAACTTACAGCCCATCGAATCTTTTTCAATCTTTTGTACATCTTGATGAAGCAACGATTCGGGAGGCGAATACTGTTCTGAAATTTTCTCGTTATTTTTTTGAACGTCTTTTTTTGGATGATGATTTTTCTCGACATTAATCGAGCTTGACTTAGTATCGGTAGTTGTCTCATTAGAAAAAACGAGCTCCTGCAAAGTACTCGCATTTTCATCGGCCGACTCCTTGTGCGATAACTTGCAATCGGTTAAATGTTCAACACCTTTTTGTAGTTCTTGGTCAATTAATGATTCGGCCGTTGAAGCTGGTTGAGGACTTTCGGGTCGAGGACGATACGAACTCATCAGCTGTGACGATATTTTAGCGCATGTACGCAAACTCTCGCGTTCCTTCTTTCTTCGACCTTTGTACCTTTTTCTACGATGCTGCCGGGCGTTTTTAAGCAACTGTGACGTAGTCATTGCGGACTCTGTTTGTACGTTGGATTCTTCGGGTTTTATTCTATCGTCTACTTGTTCTTCGGAGTTCTCCGGCAGCTTCAAACTTTCTACAATTTCCTGAAGGGACGTTTTAGTTTCTGGACTAATAATTGACAATCCACTGGACTCTCGTTGGCAACATTTTTTCGGCTTAATGCAGCGAATTTTTGATAAATCTATATTTATAAGTTCAATCGACACTGGTCGACATTCCATAGGTTTTCTTGGAACTTCGGATGCGCCATTTTCAGTGGACCTTGAAGATTTCGTATCTTCGGAGAAATTCTCTTGTTGAGTTTCGTTCGAGACACTATGGTGAGTCTCAAAAGTAACAAGGTCATTTTTATTTATATCGACCGATACGTGTCCCGGATCGTTGAATATCTCATTGTTTTTAGCGATGATAAATTTGTTCATACGTTTATCCCTCTCACTATCTACAATTTTCGATTCATTTACGCTCCTTTTCAACTCTTCTGATGGAAGTATGTTCTCTCCGATCTCATCAATCGGCTGTTTCACTTGCTCGTCCGTGAGTTCATTTGTATAATCCTCGAAATTAGTGTTTACTGCTTCATTTTCAAAATGAATTTTTTCTCGCTTTTCTGTGATCGTCTCCTGGACTTCATTCTTGTCAAACTTTGCTGGAAGTTCGATCGGGGGTTCGACACTTATATCAGGCTCTTGCTCTTTAGAAGTGACATCCTGAGCTGTCGTTGCGTTTTCGGTGACATCAGTGAGTGACTCTTCTGTCGACAGTTCTTTTTGTTTTTGACGAGACATCAACGCGTTGGATTCGTTCTTAAAACTTTCCGGAAGCTCTTTGTTCTCAACAGCAGCTAATTGTTCAATTTCTTCTCGAATTACTGACGAGATCTCTTTATTGGTTACGAAGGATACCGCTGGTTCAGGTTCGGTATCAGGATTTTCCCGAAGTTCCTTGTTCAACGACGGCTCAATTTCTTTGGGAATGTCTATCGAGAGCTCCTTTTCCATCGAAGTGGCAGCAAAGTCTTCTTGTTCCTTCTCGCCAAGTGTCTCGGTATCTTCTGTTTGTTTTAGAGACTCAATTTCCACCTGAGTAGCAATCAATGATTCTTTTTCTTTTTCACAATTCATTACTCCAGATTGATCATTACTATTCTCCACAATCATCTCGATATTATTGGTGAACTGCTCCTCGACATTGGAATGCAACTGAATATCAATAATTTCAATAGTCGCGGTAACTGTCTCTTTGTTTTCAGTCTCTATCGTGAAATTCGTCTCATCGTTGAATTGATCAATGACTTGGGAGACCAATCTATTAATTTCATTATCCAATTGGGTGTGGTCATCCTCGCTCGATATGACCGAGTATTGATCGACCACGATCGATGTGTTTTTTGCATTGATATTTTCAGCGACGATCGAAAGATTCTCATCTTTCGTGAGTTCGGTGTCACTGATCGGTCTCGGAAGATTGTCGCTCATCGTTTTATCGGCACTTGTTCCAGCAGATCCATTCCAAATCTCTGGATAATCATTTGCTCCAGCACACACGGTGAATTCTTCTTCAAGTAATTCGCCTATCGATGTGCAGACAAAAGGTTCAGGACTGAGAGCTTCGAACAAGGGTGATTCTTCTTCGATACTGATATCGTGCTCACAATTATCGTGCTCAACGATATGTGTGCCCGATGGAATCACCGTAATCTCGGTGTCATTGATTTCCGAGATCTCGAGCGAGGATTCACTGCGTGTGGATAAATTGCTGCACGTGGTGAGGCTCTCTACGTCGTAAACGTCTAGATCACGAGGGTCGAGGCTGACTTCACTCGAGATGTCTTCGGATGTGTTGTGAGTATCGTTCTTCGTTTCTAGATGATAAACGCTCGTTTTCTTTGGTATACGTTTGTCGTGAGAGTTAGAATCCTCCTCGAACAGACAGGTTGGAATCTCGAGTGACACAGCGTCGATGGTGTAATCCTTACCGGCGAAGAAATTCGCCTCCTTAATAGCATTTTCATAGCGGTCAGTGTCGTAGCTCGATTGTTTCGTCGGGTTCGACAATTCCTCGATGTTTGCGGTTTCAGAGATAACGGAATTTTCAGTTGTCTCAGTGTCGAAAATGTCGGTCGTCGTGTCATTTATTGAATCGCAAAATTCTGCACTTAGCGTCGAATCGTCGAATTCACCAGGATTACAAATTTCCGTTACGGTTTTCGAGGACGGAGAGGGAGTGATATTTCTTTCTGATAACGCGTCATTAACGTCGGTGACTGTCTCGAAGGAGGGTGAATCCGAGTCGACGACGTTATCTACTTTGTTCTCGCTTTCCAGATCCTCTATGCAATCTTTGGTCTTGCTCTGATCTGCGATGTCATCCGAGACGGTCGATTCGGATAAAACGATCGTATTTTCCGGCGTGACGACAGCAGGGACTTTCGTTTCGTTTAACTCCTCCTTGGCCGGTAATTTTTTTATCAGTTTTTTGGTAAAAACTTGCTCACTGTTGAACTTGCCGTTGAGCCTCTGTTGCAACAAGAACTTGAGAGCCGTACGCGTACTACGGGATTTGGCTTCCTTGAGCATCAAGCTCAGCGTTAATGTTTCGGGTAGCTTTTGTTGATTCATCAACACATTTTTTTTAGGCGATTCTTTCGGTATCGTTGTTTGATCGAGTTTTTTGGGCGTCGATGAACAGTTTCGTAGCTTGGACGGTTTCTTTGTTTCCCGAGGACACTGCGCGTTTTTCTTTGGTATAGGTGACATCGATAAACGCGTTTTAAGGCATTTATCCTTGTGCCTCTCAGTCGTGGAATTATCCATGTTGTGCATGTCGGAAATAACGCCGTTGGGTTTTTTATCGACGATTTCGTTCGGTGGACACTTGTCTGTCCCACGCGGAGTTCCCCATTTCGTATATACTTTCGATGGCAAAGTTTTCTTAGATTTCGACGATTCCTCGCTTGTATTTTTGCAGTTGTTCTGGTGTGCGAGTTTCCTCGAATGACAACGTTTCTTGAGCGACTCGCAACTGAGTATTCCTGGTATACCGGGAAGCGAATTCTTCTTGTGTTTCTTTTTCGTCTTCGGTTTCGTAATCTCTTTTTTACCCTGGTCTTTCGTTTCGTCCGTTACGCCAGCGTTTCTTCGATTAACCCTACCGAAATTTAGGCCGCTCGAGTGTCTTCTCGTGGAATGATCGTTACCGTTAAGATTCTGACGATCGTCCTGTTGATCCACGCTACGACCTCTGGAAACTGAGTTTTTTATCGCACTTTTATCACCAGTCGATTCGACTTTCGATTTATCTTTGGTGTCAGTCTCGTTACTCGTCGACAGGGTCGTCATCTTGTACCTCGCACAGATTTTTCTCAGCCTTGAGCGTCTTTGTTCTGGCGACAATTCGACCTTCTCGCCGTTCACAGCGATCGAGGATATTTCCGACGCCGTATTTTCTGGAACATTCACGTTCTCCTGAACTTTTTCTTCCGGTAATTTTTTATCACACGGATGTTTGTCCGTGCTCGGTAAAACGACATTATCCTCGGACTCCCGTTGATCAATCTTGCGCAAACGAATGACTGGGAGTTTACAATCGCTTCTCGTACAAACAGTCGAAAAAAGTCGAAAATTAGGAATTTTTCCTCTCTTCCGTTTTTTGATAATCCATATTTGGTCACTCGTGAAAACGTCCTTCTGAATAATTTTGTTTATCTTCGAGAAGAAACAATGCCGATGAGGATAACTGCCGGAACTATTTTTCGATCTCTCTGCGGAATAATACGAGATAGAAGCACACTTATTTGAACATTTATTAGAATCTTTGAGACGATTTTCCGCACTTTCTTCTTGATCTGCGAGTTCGACCGTGTCGTGATTGTCGCTTAACGTGCGCGGAATGTATTTGGTACAGGGCAATGTGCTAAATGTATCGGCGAGTTGACTGTTCCAACCAATAGCAGGATGATGAAAAGCCGTGGTTCGAAGAGATGAAAAATCATGCTCGTTCATATCTTCGTTGGGTGGTTGTGATGTTGATGGAATATTTGGCAACGAGCAACAGGACGACCTTTCTTCCGTGTCTTTTGTCAACGTTTCGTCGATTAATTTCTCTTTAGGTTCTTGCAGTGGCGACGTATTCGTGAGTTTCTTCGCAGGAGTCTTGATAATGGGATTTCGTAGACTTTTGTTGGACAAGCTGTTTTCATTTGCATTCTTAAGGGATACCTGACTAGCAGCCAATTTATCGAGACTAGGGCGAGCGACAATTTGTTGTTTCATCGACCGGGGACCAGGCGGATATTTCCCATGGGCGACGATTCTCGCTCGACGTTCATTGTTCTCGGATTTATCGACAAATTGTAAATTTTGCAATTCCTCCCAGGTTGCGACAACGTTACAATTGCAATCGGAATTATCGTTCGCCACGAGTTCCTTATCTTCGTCTGTTCCTGTATCTTTCTCGATGTTGGTCTTGATGTTCGAGAGACCACACGTTTCTCGTTCGCTCGGAACGACATTTTGCAACGACGACGAGCTGTCCATACTGCCATCGGTTGAGCATCGCGAATTAACAATATTTGTCGTCACGTCGCAAGTTTTCTCAGCGCAATCGGTTTCCTCGATATCGGGGCAATTGGCTCTAGTGTCGATGTGAGAATTTGGACGAATCTCGGGCAACAGATCGTTGCCGAGAAGACTAACGTACTGATCACGTAACTCAGTCAGATCGGATTTATCTAATTCGGCACTTTCAGTGAAACAAGGATCACCGTTGAGCACCGAGTCAAGGGGTGGTACCGACCCATCATCGATATTGGTCTCGCTCACGGAATCAGCCTTATCGGAATTGCCACTCGATAATAATATGCCGATTTCCATCGAGGATTGACGAATTTCGTCGAAACCTGGAACGTAATCGGTGCCTATGTCGAGTAAACAATCGAAAGATTCGTAAGAGCCGTACTGTCGGCTATCGCCATCGCTGTTCTTTAAACTCGTAATGGATAATCGAGTCTCGGACGAAATATCGAGACCGCGTGTCCCGCATGCATCCCGAGGAATCTCACTGTTCTTACAACTATCGTATTCTACAGTGGTGTCAGAAGAATCTGTGGGATTGTCCCGTGTGCCCTCAATTTTCATGCTTTCATCACATTTCTCCGATTCTCGTGACTCCAAAGATAATTCAAACGTACCATTGTACTCCGGCAAATGACTAAAATCTCTGGTACCGGTTGCACTACCACTGTCGTGCACATCTTCGGTGTCAGAATTCAACAAAGTCGGGGAAACATCGCCGGCGCCATCGTACTGCGGCATCCGACAACTTTTCACGTTCTTGACGTCATCGTCGTTGATCACGCTCGAGGAACTTGATGAAATCTCGTACGGCGATAGGAACGGACTGAGACTAACCGTGCTCGGCACATTTTTCACATCTTTCCGCTTGTCCGGAATACTCGAGGCTGGCTCGTGGGAGCTCAACGAGTTCAATTGCAGACACGTTAAATTGAGATCGACAACGTCTTCCTCCTCCTCATCATCATCGTCGTCACTTTTCTCGTCGTTCAACAACACCGATACCTGAGAACCTAATAAACTATCCGTATCTACAGTCTCGGGATTTTCCTCGTTTTCTCGAGCTAATTGAACCAAAAGATCCACCAGTTGCATGTCCTCGGATTCCACTGATAAATGAAATTATGGTTATCCAGTTAATTTATTAATTCAATGACAATCTTCGTAATCATTGGACAATTATACTCACGAATACTATCTGACGTCACCTTCTGACTCAATGGCATCATCGGCGAATCCAGCAGGGTCATGTTTCCCAAAGAATCATCTCGGCTCAAGGTATGAGTCGTATCACCCGACACGTTTACAGATATGTTTGGTACACGAGAAGAATTTAATAAATGCTCACCCTCTGGGACTTCCGCTGCATAAGCTACTGAACGATTTGGCGTCGATAGCGTGCTCTCATCACACTGGAACATTACAATAGAATTAGAACAATTGAAAATTTGTAATATTTGATTTTCGAGAAAACGATATATGCGAGGGCGTTATACCTGAGATATCATCACGAGTCTACGAGCGAGTCTTTGCTCCTGATACAAATCATTGTCGGTTGGCTTGAAGGGCGGTCGCGTTGGACTCTTTGGATTAACGAGCTGCGAGTCGCCGCCTTCAAATCCCGCTTGGGCTCTCCTCGCTCGCTCCTCATCCCAAATGGCTGCCAGGCCAGGATTCAACTCTAGATCTTTCTCGATATCGAGCCTGTTGATGATGTCCGTCGCGAGACCGTCTATTTCGAGCTCACAAGTGCTCTGACGCTCAATATTCAATGGCAAATATGAAATATCACTGTTTTCCGAAGACTCGCTTTGTCCGGAAGACGCTAAATCACTGAGAGACCGCGCGGCTCGACGATGCTTTACGCTACGTAAGTTTATGAGATTCATCCCATAAACGTTGTAATCCATCATGAATTGGAGAATATAATTTATGTGTGACTCGTGCGGCTGAAGATTCTGATTCAACACCGATCCGTTCTGCAAACGGAATTTCGTTTTTATTTTTTAATTTAAT